>ONZH01025265.1:0-41693 GCA_900303285.1 Rhinella marina
GACAACCACAGATGGCATAGGCAAGGGGGAAAGCAAATAGACCCCATCCCTAATTGTCATTGTGTGTGTGTGTGAGATGTGGTCAGACATGTCTTCTTTAAAATGTAAAAACAACTCAAAAACACATGCAGAAGCCTTAAAATGCCCAAATTGTTGGCGCTTGAGATGTCAGTGACCCGACCTGGCCCAGTGTCATGTCTAGCAGGTAAAGCAGTGGGGATGTTGAGGGATGCGTAGGACCGCAAAAGGCAGGAAGAGGCCGTGGGCTGGTCATAGGCTCATGGAAAATTTTGTGGCGGCCCAAGAGGTGACACCTCTTAAAAATTATGTGGAGGCCCAAGAGGTGAACCTCTTAAAAATTATGTGGAGGCCCAAGAGGTGAGACCTGTTAAACATTTTGTGGAGGCCCAAGAGGTGAGACGTATTAAAAATTATGTGGAGGCCCAAGAGGGGAGACCCATTAAAAATTATGTGGAGGCCCAAGAGGGGAGACCTGTTAAAGATTTTGTGGAGGCCCAAGAGGTGAGACGTATTAAAAAATATGTGGAGGCCCAAGAGGGGAGACCTGTTAAAGATTTTGTGGAGGCCCAAGAGGTGAGACGTATTAAAAATTATGTGGAGGCCCAAGAGGGGAGACCTGTTAAAGATTTTGTGGAGGCCCAAGAGGTGAGACGTATTAAAAATTATGTGGAAGGCCCAAGAGGGGAGACCCGATAAAAATTATGTGGAGGCCCAAGAGGTGACACCTCTTAAAAATTATGTGGAGGCCCAAGAGGGGAGAACCGATAAAAATTATGTGGAGGCCCAAGAGGTGACACCTCTTAAAAATTATGTGGAGGCCCAAGAGGTGAGACCTCTTAAACATTTTGTGGAGGCCCAAGAGATGAGACCTCTTAAAATTTATGTGGAGGCCCAAGAGGTGAGACCTCTTAAAAATTATGTGGAGGCCCAAGAGGTGAGACCTGTTAAAGATTTTGTGGAGGCCCAAGAGGTGAGACGTATTAAAAATTATGTGGAGGCCCAAGAGGGGAGACCTGTTAAAGATTTTGTGGAGGCCCCAAGAGGTGAGACGTATTAAAAATTATGTGGAGGCCCAAGAGGGGAGACCTGTTAAAGATTTTGTGGAGGCCAAGAGGTGAGACGTATTAAAAAATTATGGTGGAGGCCAAGAGGGGAGACCGCGATAAAAATTATGTGGAGCCCAAGAGCGTGACACCTCTTAAAAATTATGTGGAGGCCCAAGAGGGGAGAACCGATTAAAAATTATGTGGAGGCCCAAGAGGTGACACCTCTTAAAAATTATGTGGAGGCCCAAGAGGTGAGACCTCTTAAACTTTTGTGGAGGCCCAAGAGATGAAGACCTCTTAAAAATTATGTGGAGGCCCAAGAGGTGAGACCTCTTAAAAATTATGTGGAGGCCCAAGAGGGAGACCTGTTAAAGATTTTGTGGAGGGCCCAAGAGGTGAGACGTAATTAAAAATTATGTGGAGGCCAAGAGGGGAGAACCTGTTAAAGATTTTGTGGAGGCCCCAAGAGGTGAGACGTATTAAAATTATGTGGAGGCCCAAGAGGGGAGACCTGTTAAAGATTTTGTGGAGGCCCAAGGTGAGACGTATTAAAAATTATGTGGAGGCCCAAGAGGGGGAGACCTGTTAAAGATTTTGTGGAGGCCCAAGAGGTGAGACCTCTTAAAAATTATGTGGAGGCCCAAGAGGTGAGACCTCTTAAAAATTATGTGGAGGCCCAAGAGGTGAGACCTGTTAAAGATTTTGTGGAGGCCCAAGAGGGGAGACCTCTTAAAAATTATGTGGAGGCCCAAGAGGTGAGACCTCTTAAACATTTTGTGGAGGCCCAAGAGGTGAGACCTCTTAAACATTTTGTGGAGGCCCAAGAGATGAGACCTCTTAAAAATTATGTGGAGGCCCAAGAGGTGAGACCTGTTAAAGATTTTGTGGAGGCCCAAGAGGTGAGACCTCTTAAAAATTATGTGGAGGCCCAAGAGGTGAGACCTCTTAAACATTTTGTGGAGGCCCAAGAGGTGAGACGTATTAAAAATTATGTGGAGGCCCAAGAGGGGAGACCTGTTAAAGATTTTGTGGAGGCCCAAGAGGTGAGACGTATTAAAAATTATGTGGAGGCCCAAGAGGGGAGACCCGATAAAAATTATGTGGAGGCCCAAGAGGTGACACCTCTTAAAAATTATGTGGAGGCCCAAGAGGTGAGACCTGTTAAAGATTTTGTGGAGGCCCAAGAGGTGAGACGTATTAAAAATTATGTGGAGGCCCAAGAGGGGAGACCTGTTAAAGATTTTGTGGAGGCCCAAGAGGTGAGACGTATTAAAAATTATGTGGAGGCCCAAGAGGGGAGACCTGTTAAAGATTTTGTGGAGGCCCAAGAGGTGAGACGTATTAAAAATTATGTGGAGGCCCAAGAGGGGAGACCTGTTAAAGATTTGTGGAGGCCCAAGAGGTGAGACCTGTTAAACATTTTGTGGAGGCCCAAGAGGTGAGACGTATTAAAAATTATGTGGAGGCCCAAGAGGGGAGACCTCTTAAAAATTATGTGGAGGCCCAAGAGGTGAGACCTCTTAAACATTTTGTGGAGGCCCAAGAGGCCCAATTTTTCTGATTTACGGACCAATTCTACGGCGGTTAAGGAGGAGGAGGAGGAGGTGGAGGAGGAAATGGCACTTCATACACATGGCACTTCACTTTTGGCTGCTTTCCACTGTTGGAGAAGCAAAGTCCGGGTCAATCCACTTGCTGTTCATTTTGATTAGCGTCAGCCTGTCGGCACTGTCGGTTGACAGGCGGCTGCGCTTATCGGTGATAATGCCCCCGGCAGCGCGGAACACCCTTTCTGATAGCACGCTGGCGGCAGGGCAGGCAAGCACCTCCAAGGCGTACAGGGACAGTTCCAGCCACGTGTCCAACTTGGATTGCGAAGACCCAGTACAGTTTGTTCTCCACTATCCGGACAACACGTGTGTCCCGGGAAAAGCAGCCCAGCATGAAGTCAGCCATGTGTGCCAGACTCTGAATAGGTATGACGTCACTGCCCCCACCAGAAGGATCACTTGCCATTTCCTCCTCTTCCTCTTCCGCCTCCTCTCCGCCCCATCCGCGCTGAACCAATGGGACGCGCACAGCCTGAATGCTACCCTCGCCGCCAGCATCCTCCTCCTCTTCCACAGCCACCTCCACGTCGTCCTCCTCCTCCTCATCCTCCTCCTCCTGCAACTGCCACCGTGAAGCAGACAAAAGTGTGGTCTGACTGTGTAGCTCCGTTGCGTCTCCTCCTGCCCCCGTCTCCTCTGTGTGCAATGCGTTCTCCCTTATTGCGATGAGGGATTCTTTAAGGACGCATAGGAGCGGGATGGTTACGCTCGGCCCTGCTGGCTGTGGCCTCACTTCTCTGTCTGAACTGTCCTCTGCCTGTGGCCATCCCTCTGCCTGTGGACATCCCTCTGCCTGTGGACATCCCTCTGCCTGTGGACATCCCTCTGCCTGTGGACATCCCTCTGCCTGTGGACATCCCTCTGCCTGTGGACATCCCTCTGCCTGTGGACATGCCTCTGCCTGTGGACATCCCTCTGCCTCTTGCTGCCTTTTTCGGTGCTGCGCAGACCACCACCTCTCCACTGCTTTCCTCGCTGGACATCACCCTGGACCGGGTCAGTATCGGACAGTACAAAGCGGTGGTACATTTCATACTCCAGCCGTGGCCTGTTTTCATTCTCCCAATGCCTTGAGACATGTACTGAATGTAAATGAAGGTGTTGTAATCGCGTCTCTCTGTGACAATAGCTCGATACTATCAACTGCCAATTTTATTTTTAACTTTTTTTTTTTTTTTAGCGAACAGTTTTTTTCAACTTACTGATGTTTTCCAGTCTCTGTTTGGAAACTTTCTATGACTTTTTTCGTACTGGGTGCATTTGGTATAAATATGCAGAGAGTTATTTATGGTTTAATCGCAGAACGATGCAAAGGGAAAGCGTCGTCTAAAGGAGAATCATTTACCTCAGATAATTCAACCAGCAACTATGGCCCCCAACAGCATTTCCGCGCCCCCGTCCTCGTCCACGTCCTATTCCGCTAGCCCCCCTCCGCATTTTATTTTTTTTTGGTTACAATATTTTGCCTTCACAGCCGTGAAATAATTTTGCAAGAGAACGCACAGTACAGTTGCCAATTATAAGGCCTAATATTTTATAGTATAATTATGTGGATGCCCAAGAGGTGAGACCTGTTAAAAATTTTGTGGAGGCCCAAGAGGTGAGCCATAAATATATACATTTTTCTTATTTACGGAGCAATTCTACGGCGGTTAAGGAGGAGGAGGAGGAGGAGGTGGAGGAGGAAATGGCACTTCATACAGATGGCACTTCACTTTTGGCTGCTTTCCACTGTTAACCTCTTAAACCTTTTGTGGAGGCCCAAAAGGTGAGACCTCTTAAAAATTATGTGGAGGCCCAATAGGTGAGACCTGGTAAACATTTTGTGGAGACCCAAGAGGTGAGACCCGTTAAAAATTATGTGGAGGCCCAATAGGTGAGACCTGTTAAACATTTTGTGGAGACCCAAGAGGTGAGACCCGTTAAAAATTATGTGGAGGCCCAATAGGTGAGACCTGTTAAACATTTTGTGGAGGCCCAAGAGGTGAGACCTGTTAAAAATTATGTGGAGGCCCAAGAGGTGAGACCTGTTAAACATTTTGTGGAGGCCCAAGAGGTGAGACCTGTTAAACATTTTGTGGAGGCCCAAGAGGTGAGACCTGTTAAAAATTATGAGGAGGCCCAAGAGGTGAGACCTCTTAAAAATTATTTTGAGGCCCAAGAGGTGAGACCGGTTAAAAATTATGAGTAGGCCCAAGAGGTGAGACCTGTTAAAAATTATGAGGAGGCCCAAGAGGTGAGACCTGTTAAACATTTTGTGGAGGCCCAAGAGGTGAGACCTGTTAAACATTTTGTGGAGGCCCAAGAGGTGAGACCTGTTAAAAATTATGAGGAGGCCCAAGAGGTGAGACCTCTTAAACATTTTGTGGGGGCCCAAGAGGTTGAAACCTCTTAAACATTTTGTGCAGGCACAAGAGGTGAGACCGGATAAAAATTATGTTGAGGCCCAAGAGGTGAGACCGGTTAAAAATTATGAGTAGGCCCAAGAGGTGAGACCTGTTAAAAATTATGAGGAGGCCCAAGAGGTGAGACCTCTTAAACATTTTGTGGGGGCCCAAGAGGTTGAAACCTCTTAAACATTTTGTGCAGGCACAAGAGGTGAGACCGGATAAAAATTATGTTGAGGCCCAAGAGGTGAGACCGGTTAAAAATTATGAGTAGGCCCAAGAGGTGAGACCTGTTAAAAATTATGAGGAGGCCCAAGAGGTGAGACCTCTTAAACATTTTGTGGAGGCCCAAGAGGTGAGCCATAAATATAAAAATTTTTCTGATTTACGGACCAATTCTACGGCGGTTAAGGAGGAGGAGGAGGAGGTGGAGGAGGAAATGGCACTTCATACACATGGCACTTCACTTTTGGCTGCTTTCCACTGTTGGAGAAGCAAAGTCCGGGTCAATCCACTTGCTGTTCATTTTGATTAGCGTCAGCCTGTCGGCACTGTCGGTTGACAGGCGGCTGCGCTTATCGGTAATAATGCCCCCGGCTGCGCTGAACACCCTTTCTGATAGCACGCTGGCGGCAGGGCAGGCAAGCACCTCCAAGGCGTACAGGGACAGTTCCAGCCACGTGTCCAACTTGGAGACCCAGTAAGTGTAGGACGCCGAGGGATCGGGGAGGACAGGGTTACGGTCTGCCAGGTACTCCCGCAACATCCGCCGATACTTGTCCCTCCTGCTGATAGCGGGCCCCGCAGTGATGGAAGTTGCACGAGGGGGTGCCATGAACGTGTCCCACACCTTGGAGAGTGTTCCCCTGGTGGCTGTGGGCCTGATGGATGTTGTGGGACTCTGGGAGACCCTCTCCTCTCTGCCGCCAGCGATGGTGGGTGGGAAATCTCCATCATGTTCTGCACGAGTTCCCTCTGGTATTCCAGCAATCGATTCGTCCTCTCCTCTACCGGAATAAAAGAGGAGACGTTATCTTTATACCGGGGGTCCAGGAGTGCGAAGACCCAGTACAGTTTGTTCTCCACTATCCGGACAACACGTGTGTCCCGGGAAAAGCAGCCCAGCATGAAGTCAGCCATGTGTGCCAGACTCTGAATAGGCATGACCTCACTGCCCCCACCAGAAGGATCACTTGCCATTTCCTCCTCTTCCTCTTCCGCCTCCTCTCCGCCCCATCCGCGCTGAACCAATGGGACGCACACAGCCTGACTGCTACCCTCGCCGCCAGCATCCTCCTCCTCTTCCACAGCCACCTCCACGTCGTCCTCCTCCTCTTCATCCTCCTCCTCCTGCAACTGCCACCGTGAAGCAGACAAAAGTGTGGTCTGACTGTGTAGCTCCGTTGCGTCTCCTCCTACCCCCGTCTCCTCTGCGTGCAATGCGTTCTCCCTTATTGCGATGAGCGATTCTTTAAGGACGCCTAGGAGCGGAATGGTTACGCTCACTATAGCGTCCTCGCTGCTGACCTTCTTGGTGGACTCCTCAAAGATACGCAGTACATCGCATATGTCTGCCATCCATGGCCACTCGTGGTTGGCAAACTGAGGGAGCTGAGTTGGAGGCACGCGTGGATTATTAATCTGGTACTCCATCAATGCTCTCTGCTGCTCACACACCCTGGCCAACATGGAATAGGTGGAATTCCAGCGAGTCGGCAGGTCGCACAACAGCCGATGTTGAGGCAAATGGAGGCGTTGCTGGAGTTTTTTTAAGCTAGCAGCAGCTACAGTTGACTTCCGAAAGTGAGCGCACAAGCGCCGCACTTTCACCAGTAGCTCTGCCAGGTTGGGGTAAGTCTTCAGAAATTTTTGGACTACCAGATTAAAAACGTGGGCCAGGCATGGTACGTGATTGAGTTCGGCAAGCTCCAGAGCCGCCACCAGGTTACGGCCGTTATCGCACACGACCATGCCTGGTCCTAGCTGCAGCGGCGACAGCCACATCTCCGTCTGCTGCAATATGGCGTCCCTCACCTCTGGGGCGCTGTGCTTCCTGTCGCCCAAGCTGATGAGCTTTAGCACCGCCTGCTGACGTCTCCCCGCGCCAGTGCTGCAACGCTTCCAGCTAGCGGCTGAGGGAGATGTTAAGGCACAGGAGGAGGAGGAGGAGGAGGAGGAGGAGGGGGGTTTATCAGAACCCATGCTGGCAATCTTGGGCGGGGGTGGTAGGTAGGCCGTCTCTGTTTGCGACCCCGTCCCCGCCTCCACTACATTCACCCAGTGTGCCGTCAGAGAAATGTATCGTCCCTGGCCGCAAGCGCTTGTCCATGAGTCGGTGGTCAAGTGGACCTTTGCGCTGACTGCGTACCTCAGGGCCCGCCTGATGTTACGCGACACGTGCTGGTGCAGGGCGGGGACGGCACTCCGGGAAAAGTAGTGGCGGCTAGGGACGGAATAGCGAGGTGCGGCAGCCGCCATCAGGTCGCGGAAGGCCTGCGTCTCCACAAGCCTAAACGGCAACATCTCCAGGGCCAGCAGTTTGGAGATGTGGCAGTTTAAGGCTTGGGCTTGGGGGTGACTCGAGGCGTACTTCCGCCTGCGGTCGAACGCCTGCGAGATGGACAGTTGTTGGGACGAGGAGTGTGAAGGTGCAGGCGAAGAGGCGGGGGAAGGGGAGGCTGAAGGAGAAGGCCCCAAAGTAGCAGAGGCAGAGGCAGAGGCAGATGTGGAGGTGTCCTGGCTGGAGGTCTGGACCGCAGTGGCAGCACACAACAAAGGGGAAGAGGCAGTGGCAGCAAGACCGGGCGCAGTTTGTATTGCGTTTGCTCTCTCCCACTCAGCCCAGTGCTTGAATTCCAAGTGACGCCGCATGCCTGAGGTGGTCAGATTGCTCTTCTCAGAGCCCCTACTCAGTTTTGAGTGGCAGAGTGTGCAAACCGCGCTCAGTTTGTCATCCGCACAAACATTAAAATATCTCCACACCACAGAAGTACGAGGCCTCGATGGGGGAGCTTCGCGCGACTGGCCGCTGGCGGGAACAGCTTCGGCCCTGCTGGCTGTGGCCTCACTTCTCTGTCTGAACTGTCCTCTGCCTGTGGCCATCCCTCTGCCTGTGGCCATCCCTCTGCCTGTGGCCATCCCTCTGCCTGTGGACATCCCTCTGCCTGTGGACATCCCTCTGCCTGTGGACATCCCTCTGCCTCTTGCTGCCTTTTTCGGTGCTGCGCATACCACCACCTCTCCACTGCTTTCCTCGCTGGACATCACCCCTGGCCAAGTGGGGTCGGTCATTTCGTCATCCACCAGCTCCTCTTCCACTTCCTCACTCTGCTCCTCCTCCTGCCCACTGGACATTCCAACAGCCTCCCTTGATGGCAACTGCGTCTCATCATCATCATCGCTCATGATAACAGATGCTGGCTCAGGGTCCACATCAGCAGGAGATGGCGAAAACTCCAGTGTTTGGGCATCACTACAAACAAATTCCTCTGCTAGCTCCTGGGATTCTTCCGGCACATCTGAAAAAGGACCCGAAAAGAGCTCCTGGGAGGGGTCAAGGGTGGGATGACTCTGTTGGCCAGGTGTGGAGGAAGGAGGGTCAGAGTGAGACTGTGTGGATGACTGGCTGGTGGACAACTGTGTGGAAGCGCTATCGGCTATCCATTGCACCACCTGTTCAACCTGCTCAGGCCTCAACAGCGGTGTAACCCGCCCCCTGCTTAACTGTCCCATAAAGGCAGGGATTCTGGATGAGCGGGATCCTGGCTGATCCTCACCAGCACACATTGTATACCCACTGGCTTCAACAAGGCCCCCAACAGCATTTCCGCGCCCCCGTCCTCGTCCACGTCCACGTCCTATTCCGCTAGCCCCCCTCCGCATTTTATTTTTTTTTTGTTGCAAATACAATATTTGGGTATATAATTAGGTATGTGAAATACTTTAGCAAGAGAACGCACAGTACAGTGGCCTATTAAAAGGCCTAGATATTGTATATTTCAAAAGTACACAGCCGTGTAGTAACTGAACAGACGGTGGGTATTTACACCAGGTATGTGAGATAATTTAACAAGAGAACGCACAGTACAGTGGCCTATTAAAATGCCTAGATATTGTATATTTCAAAGTACAAAGCCGTGTAGTAACTGAACAGACGGTGGGTATGTACACCAGGTATGTGAGATACTTTAACAAGAAAACGCACAGTACAGTGGCCTATTAAATGGCCTAGATATTGTATATTTCAAAGTACAAAGCCGTGTAGTAACTGAACAGACGGTGGGTATGTACACCAGGTATGTGAGATACTTTAACAAGAAAACGCACAGTACAGTGGCCTATTAAATGGCCTAGATATTGTATATTTCAAAGTACAAAGCCGTGTAGTAACTGAACAGACGGTGGGTATTTACACCAGGTATGTGAGATAATTTAACAAGAGAACGCACAGTACAGTGGCCTATTAAAATGCCTAGATATTGTATATTTCAAAGTACACAGCCGTGTAGTAACTGAACAGACGGTGGGTATTTACACCAGGTATGTGAGATAATTTAACAAGAGAACGCACAGTACAGTGGCCTATTAAAATGCCTAGATATTGTATATTTCAAAGTACAAAGCCGTGTAGTAACTGAACAGACGGTGGGTATGTACACCAGGTATGTGAGATACTTTAACAAGAAAACGCACAGTACAGTGGCCTATTAAATGGCCTAGATATTGTATATTTCAAAGTACAAAGCCGTGTAGTAACTGAACAGACGGTGGGTATGTACACCAGGTATGTGAGATACTTTAACAAGAAAACGCACAGTACAGTGGCCTATTAAATGGCCTAGATATTGTATATTTCAAAGTACAAAGCCGTGTAGTAACTGAACAGACGGTGGGTATTGTACACCAGGTATGTGAGATACTTTAACAAGAAAACGCACAGTACAGTGGCCTATTAAAATGGCCTAGATATTGTATATTTCAAAGTACAAAGCCGTGTAGTAACTGAACAGACGGTGGGTATTTACACCAGGTATGTGAGATAATTTAACAAGAGAACGCACAGTACAGTGGCCTATTAAAATGCCTAGATATTGTATATTTCAAAGTACACAGCCGTGTAGTAACTGAACAGACGGTGGGTATTTACACCAGGTATGTGAGATAATTTAACAAGAGAACGTACAGTACAGTGGCCTATTAAATGGCCTAGATATTGTATATTTCAAAGTACAAAGCCGTGTAGTAACTGAACAGACGGTGGGTATGTACACCAGGTATGTGAGATAATTTAACAAGAGAACGCACAGTACAGTGGCCTATTAAAATGCCTAGATATTGTATATTTCAAAGTACAAAGCCGTGTAGTAACTGAACAGACGGTGGGTATTTACACCAGGTATGTGAGATAATTTAGCACGAGAACGCACAGTACAGTGGGCTATTAAAATGCCTAGATATTGTATATTTCAAAGTACAAAGCCGTGTAGTAACTGAACAGACGGTGGGTATGTACACCAGGTATGTGAGATAATTTAACAAGAGAACGCACAGTACAGTGGCCTATTAAATGGCCTAGATATTGTATATTTCAAAGTACAAAGCCGTGTAGTAACTGAACAGACGGTGGGTATGTACACCAGGTATGTGAGATACTTTAACAAGAAAACGCACAGTACAGTGGCCTATTAAATGGCCTAGATATTGTATATTTCAAAGTACAAAGCCGTGTAGTAACTGAACAGACGGTGGGTATGTACACCAGGTATGTGAGATACTTTAACAAGAAAACGCACAGTACAGTGGCCTATTAAATGGCCTAGATATTGTATATTTCAAAGTACAAAGCCGTGTAGTAACTGAACAGACGGTGGGTATGTACACCAGGTATGTGAGATACTTTAACAAGAAAACGCACAGTACAGTGGCCTATTAAATGGCCTAGATATTGTATATTTCAAAGTACAAAGCCGTGTAGTAACTGAACAGACGGTGGGTATTTACACCAGGTATGTGAGATAATTTAACAAGAGAACGCACAGTACAGTGGCCTATTAAAATGCCTAGATATTGTATATTTCAAAGTACACAGCCGTGTAGTAACTGAACAGACGGTGGGTATTTACACCAGGTATGTGAGATAATTTAACAAGAGAACGTACAGTACAGTGGCCTATTAAATGGCCTAGATATTGTATATTTCAAAGTACAAAGCCGTGTAGTAACTGAACAGACGGTGGGTATGTACACCAGGTATGTGAGATAATTTAACAAGAGAACGCACAGTACAGTGGCCTATTAAATGGCCTAGATATTGTATATTTCAAAGTACAAAGCCGTGTAGTAACTGAACAGACGGTGGGTATGTACACCAGGTATGTGAGATACTTTAACAAGAAAACGCACAGTACAGTGGCCTATTAAATGGCCTAGATATTGTATATTTCAAAGTACAAAGCCGTGTAGTAACTGAACAGACGGTGGGTATGTACACCAGGTATGTGAGATACTTTAACAAGAAAACGCACAGTACAGTGGCCTATTAAATGGCCTAGATATTGTATATTTCAAAGTACAAAGCCGTGTAGTAACTGAACAGACGGTGGGTATGTACACCAGGTATGTGAGATACTTTAACAAGAAAACGCACAGTACAGTGGCCTATTAAAATGCCTAGATATTGTATATTTCAAAGTACAAAGCCGTGTAGTAACTGAACAGACGGTGGGTATTTACACCAGGTATGTGAGATAATTTAGCACGAGAACGCACAGTACAGTGGGCTATTAAAATGCCTAGATATTGTATATTTCAAAGTACAAAGCCGTGTAGTAACTGAACAGACGGTGGGTATGTACACCAGGTATGTGAGATAATTTAACAAGAGAACGCACAGTACAGTGGCCTATTAAATGGCCTAGATATTGTATATTTCAAAGTACAAAGCCGTGTAGTAACTGAACAGACGGTGGGTATGTACACCAGGTATGTGAGATACTTTAACAAGAAAACGCACAGTACAGTGGCCTATTAAATGGCCTAGATATTGTATATTTCAAAGTACAAAGCCGTGTAGTAACTGAACAGACGGTGGGTATGTACACCAGGTATGTGAGATAATTTAACAAGAGAACGCACAGTACAGTGGCCTATTAAAATGCCTAGATATTGTATATTTCAAAGTACAAAGCCGTGTAGTAACTGAACAGACGGTGGGTATGTACACCAGGTATGTGAGATACTTTAACAAGAAAACGCACAGTACAGTGGCCTATTAAATGGCCTAGATATTGTATATTTCAAAGTACAAAGCCGTGTAGTAACTGAACAGACGGTGGGTATGTACACCAGGTATGTGAGATACTTTAACAAGAAAACGCACAGTACAGTGGCCTATTAAATGGCCTAGATATTGTATATTTCAAAGTACAAAGCCGTGTAGTAACTGAACAGACGGTGGGTATGTACACCAGGTATGTGAGATACTTTAACAAGAAAACGCACAGTACAGTGGCCTATTAAATGGCCTAGATATTGTATATTTCAAAGTACAAAGCCGTGTAGTAACTGAACAGACGGTGGGTATTTACACCAGGTATGTGAGATAATTTAGCAAGAGAACGCACAGTACAGTGGCCTATTAAAATGCCTAGATATTGTATATTTCAAAGTACACAGCCGTGTAGTAACTGAACAGACGGTGGGTATTTACACCAGGTATGTGAGATAATTTAGCAAGAGAACGCACAGTACAGTGGCCTATTAAAATGCCTAGATATTGTATATTTCAAAGTACACAGCAGTAGTGCCAAATATAGTTTGGTATGTAGCAGAGCACCTAATACACCACTAATGCCTCTCTCTGTCCCTACTCCAGCAGCTATCCCTGAATACAGCAGCCGTTCTCTGTAAAGTCTATATTGTAGTAAAGCTATCACTGAAGTCCACTGTAGTAGCCCTGATAAGGGCTTTTAATCACGCTCCTGCCTGTCCAACAGCTAAAATCTGTCTCTCCCTTCTCCAGCCTCTGTCCCTGACTAAGTTCACGCAGCATATGCGTACGAGCAGGAAGAGCTGAGTTTTTATGATTCGAGGTCACATGGTTTTTCCAGCCAATCCATGTAGACGCTGTTTTCGCGCTGCCAGCGTGCTCAGCGTGCCTGTCATACCCCCCCTGCATGTTGATTGGTGGAAAAAGAGCGCCAGGGAAGGTGGGAGGGGAAACGAATTCTAAGTGCGCCATCGCCGTTATACTCGATTGAAATCGAGTGTGCCGAATATCGTAGTATTCGATCGAATACCGGCTCGATCGAACACTACTCGCTCATCTCTACTTATGACCTATCTAGAGGCAAGGTCATCAGTATTAAAATCTCGGAAAACCCCTTTAAATGTAAAACATTTACTGCAGTTTTGCTGATATCCTAAAGTAATCTGATATTCCATTGGTTCATATTTATTCAACATAGGAATTGCTCCTGATCTTCTTGTTCCTACATGAGAAGTTAGCTAAAAGTTAGTTATCTATGCAGTGCCACCATTTTTTTTTTATTTCTCTACATGATAAATGCCATTTATTGAAGTGAGACAACCCCTTTAAGGTATAATGGAAAGATTTGCACTAGTGATGAGCGAAGTATTGGAAAATTTGAATCCGCTTCTAACAATTTGCTTTGTGACAAATTACTTTGTCACGAAGTGCATTTCGTAGTGGGTGCAATCACAGGGAACAGTGATTACACAGGGAACAGCTCCCCATCATTGTACCCCCCAGATGCTGAGTTCATAGCTGATTGTGGCATCTGACATCAATATTACAGTGTAAAATTAAATAAAAAAAATTAATAAAATCATACTTACCCTCATCCATTTGATCGTGAAGAGCCAGCCACCGACATCTTGATTGTAAATCCAGCGCTAAATTTCGCATGGCCTGTCATTACCTTGACCGGCATTGTGACGCCATACATCACCTTGCATGGGATTTTGCGTCGCATCTTCAATCTTCAATCAAGATTTATGCTCAAACAGATGGATTTAGGCATTGTGAAATGTCTAAAGTAGTGCCAAAAAGGTGGAAGTGACGTGGGCAGAGGATCGGCAGCGGCTCGCGAGACCAGGGGAGCGCAGTGGAGTTTTAAAGATGGCGGCCAGAGGTTCTGTTGCAAATGCGCACCCAGGCTGGAGAAGCACACTTTACACTACATCGCTCTATTTCATTCATATACGCTATGCGCGATCCAGCCTGGATGCGCATGTGCTCTTTGCAACAGAACCTCCGGCCGCCATCTTTAAAACTCCACAGCACTCCCCTGGTCTTCACTGCAACGTCAATGTCCTGATTATAAATGTCTATTTATCTAATCTATAACTGTTTCTCTCTATTTCTGAATCAAGTATTTATGTTGTTTTACTGTCTTTCTCCAGTTATTTTGGGATTCACATGTTTTCATCATTGGAACCCATTTTAAATGAGTATTATCATGGACTTATAGAATGTCTCATTCTATATTGGTACCTTGATTACCTCTGTGGATCCTCGCTTGAACCTTTTTTCCTGGACTTATTTATGTTATTTAAATTCATATATGTCTCTTTATAGCCACATGTTTGGATACCATACTATTAAATTCTGTTATCACCTGTAATGGACTTCCCATGATATCTATGTACTCTGAGATATCTCATATTTATCACAACCCTTAATTGTATTATTATCCTAACATGAATCCATTTGTATGTATTACAGTACTTCTGATGAATGCCTTGGGCTGAAAATGTTCATATTATTGTACTGGATTGCACTAAAATAAAGTGAGAAGAAAGATTGCATAATACAAGTGGAATAAAGGAGTTTATTTTATTTATTGTCTTGGTTTGGGAACCATCTCCTGAAACCCACACCCACTTCAAGTGCCATCTAATCTATTGAACATACTGATAGCCAGTCAGGACAGTGACTAGGGATTTGACTAGGAGGTGTCTTTTTCCTTTGCTAGCTTTCAGGCCTTGTTCCTTGTTCCTTCTCCTTCTTCGTCCAGTCTGGTGTCTCCCTTCCACATACGGGCGTGACAAGTACATTAATAATACTGTGGTCATTACATGGGCATTTTTAATGGGGGTATTATTGCTGGATACACTGTAGGGGCATTATTATTACTAGGGGCACTTTAGGGGTGTATTAATAATGATGAAGGCACTATAGGGTCATTATTATTATTACTACCACAGAGGGGCACCTTCCGGGGAGATATATTGTGCTTCATTGTGGTATTTGGTTCTGCACCACAGTGCAGCACAATATAAGTACTGACTCAGCAGAACCAAATACCACAGTGCGGCAGAATACACTGACCCAGCAGAACCAAACACAACAGTGCAGAACAAAATACTACCCTAGAAGAACCGAATACCCTAGTTCTGCTAGGATACTGTACTGTGCTACACTGTGGTGTTTGGTTCTGCTGGGGCAATATATTGTGCTGCACTGTGATATTTGGTTCTGCAGGGGCAGAATATTATGCCACATTGTAATAATTGGTTCTGCTGGAACAGTATATTGTGCTGCACTGTGGTATTTGGTTCTGATGGGGCATTAATTTGTGCAGCACTGTGGATTTGGGTTCTGCTGGGTCAGTATATTGTGCAAGACTGCGTTATTTGGTGCTGCTGGCTCAGTATATTTTTCTGTGCTTTGGTATTTAGCTCAGCTGTAGAACCAAATTCCAAAGTATAGCACATAATCCTGACCTTCTCTGCTATTACTGGCCCCATTTACGCTTGCTAGATCAACCTGCTTGAGTTGACCCTGTCTACTTGTGTCAGCCCCTCTTTTTGTCAATTTAATCCTAACTACAACATTAGGTCACTACTAGAGATGAGCGAGCTCTAAAATGCTCGGGTGCTCGTTATTCGAATCGAATTTTTCCCGATGCTCGGGTGCTCATTTCGAATAACGAACCCCATTGAAGTCAATGGGAGACTCAAGCATTTTTTGCAGGGGACCGGGGCTCTGCATAGGGAAGGTTGCGTGAAAACCTGGAAACCTCAGAAAATGATGGAAACACCACGGAAATGGACAGGAAACAGCAGGGGCAGCATGCATGAATGCCTCTGGGGCTGCCTAATCGTACCATTATGCCAAATTCTGGGCAACAGCCTGGTGGTGACCCTCAGGGCAATTATGCTGACCAAGACCAAGATGGGCAAGGCACATGTGCTGGCACATGTTAGGAAAACACCCAACTAGGTGCAACGAAGGTCCATCACCGCCTGCAGGTGACACCACTGCTCATGCTGGCACTGCTGTGCTATCCCCCGCCCCACGACACAGGCAAAAGCCTGACACAGCATGGTGACAGCGTAGTGACACCAACAAGTGAGCAAGTTAGATTGAGGTAGCAGGTGAACCACCTAAAAATGTAGCCTGACACAGCATGGCAGTGAACCCATAGTGACCAAGTTAGACTCAGGTGGCAGGTGAAGCACCCAAAAATTTAGCCTGACACCGCATGGCAGTGACACCACCAATGCCTTGGTCAGACTGAGATTGCAGTCAAATGTCTGTAGGTGAGCCTCCCAAAAATTTGTTTTGGTGTGTCCGAAGTTGACCCTCCTAAAAAATTGTTTTGGAGTATCTGTAGTTGACCCTCCTGTAAAATATTTTTTTTGTTTTTCCTGTTATTAGTTTTTGTACAACCCATGGCTGGCATGGTGGGAATATATAGGTTTGCTTCACAGACGGTCCACTGCACCGTTACATTTTCTTCATCATTGCCAATTACTTTTTCACCAACTGTTGTCTGGCAATGATAAAGGGGAAGGTGAATCCACTGCCGAAGAAAAGTGTCATCCTCTTACAAGTCTCCACTTGTTCTCAATTGAAAAGGGGATGTTCTTGTCGTGGCCTTCCTCATAGTGGCCGCTTCTGCGGACGACAGAGGTGGTGTACCTACGGACAGCCTGACCGAACATGATGGCAGACGGGGAGACACTCCCTCATGTAAAATTGTTTTTTGAGTGTCTATATTTGACGCTACTAAAAAATTTATTGGAGAGAGGGCCTGTAGGTGGCCCTCCGTAAACATTGTTTGTATAGAGCGCCAGCTGGCCCTCAGAAACATTGCCTGTTGGCTCAGTGTTTCTGTGCGAAGAGGAGGAGGAGGGGTTGGAGGAAGAGGCATAATAAGTCTGAGAAACCGTGACCGAGGTAGGCCCCGCAATCCTTGGTGTGGGCATTACATGAGTGGCCCCAGGGTTAGACTCGATCCCAGCCTCTTACAAGTTAACCCAATGTGCCGTCAGGGAGATAAAGTGTCCCTGCCCGCCAGCACTTGTCCACGTGTCCGTGGTTAGGTGGATCTTATCACTAACCACGTTGGTCAGGGCACGGATGATGTTCTCTGACACGTGCTGGTGTAGGGCTGGGACGGCACATCGGGAAAAGTAGTGGCGACTGGGGACCAAGTACCGAGGGACAGCCACTGCCATCAGGTTGCGGAAAGCCTCAGTCTCTACCAGTCTATAGGGCAGCATCTCCAGGCTCAACAATTTGGAGATGTGGACGTTTAGGGCTTGTGCATGTGGGTGGCTGGAATTGTATTTCAGCTTGCGCTCAAATATCTGCTGCAAAGACAGCTGAACGCTGTGCTGGGACACATTGGTGGAGGTTGTGGAGGATCGTGGAGTTTCCACTGAGTCGGGTGTTTAGCACTCATATGCCTGCGCATGCTGGTAGTGGTTAGGCTGGTAGTGGTGGCTCCCCTGCTGATCCTTGTGTGGCACAGGTTGCACACCACAGTCCGTCGGTCATCCTCACTTTCTTTAAAAAACCTCCAGACTTGCGAACATCTAGGCCTCGGCACGGGAGCTTGACTCCGTGAAACAGTTGCTGATCTACCTGCTCTGGCCCTGCTTCTTCCTCTGGCCACCCCACTGCCTCTTCCAACCTGTTCTGGTGCTGCACTTGCCTCCCCCTCAGAAGCACTGTCTTGAGTTGGATTACCAACCCAGCTCGGGTCAGACACCTCATCATCCACCAGCTCTTCCTCCGATTCCTCACTCTGCTCCCCCCTCGGACTTACTGCCCTGACAACAACGTCACTGTCTGACAACCGTGTCTCATCATCATCATCATTATCATCCGACACCTCTTCACGCACTACTTGCACTAAGTCCACACTCTCATCACCCACAGACTGTGAAAGTTCTAAATTTTGGGCATCGGGACAGAACAACTGCTCAGGTTGCTGTTGAGCAGTGGTTTGTGTCTCTGGGTAGGGTCCTGAAAAGAGTTCCTGTGAGTATGCCTGATCTGAATCCATACTTTCCGTGGGGGGGCAGGCTGGGGGGAAGGAGGTTGAGCTGGAGGAGACAGAGGTCTACTCCCTTGGCTAGCGTGGGTGGACTGCGTGGAAGACTGGGTGGTGGATAAATTTCTGGACGCATTGTCCGCTATCCACGTCATCACCTGTTCGCACTGTTGTGGTTTCAATAGTGGTGTACCACGTGACCCAGTAAGTTGCGAGATGAAGCTAGGGAGCGAAACTCTGCGACATTCCACTGCTCCCTCATCAGCATGTACAGTGTCACCCTGCCCAGGACCATGGCCTCTGCCCCCTACACTACTTGAACGCCCACGCCCTCGTCCTCGACCCTTAGCCCTTGTGTTCAACATTTTGTATATTCACCAAACTGTCAAGTTAATATCTGAGGCCAAAACCGTATTCAGTAGACAGTAGAATTACTATCTGAGGCAAAAAAAATGTAGTCTTTAGACTCCAGCTATTGGACCGCAAACCACTCAATTTTGCACTGGACTGTAGTTTATATAACTGAGAATAAAAAGGTATTCTCTAGACTGCGGCTAGTGTATCACACACCTCACAATTGTTCTATGGACTGTAGTTTATATAATTGAGTGAAAAAAATTATTCTCTAGACTGCGGCTAGTGTATCACACACCTCACAATTGTTCACTGGACTGTAGTTTATATAATTGAGTGAAAAAAACATATTCTCTAGACTGCGGCTAGTGTATCGCACACCTCACAATTGTTCACTGGACTGTAGTTTATATAATTGAGTGAAAAAAACGTATTCTCTAGACTGCGGCTAGTGTATCACACACCTCACAATTGTTCACTGGACTGTAGTTTATATAATTGAGTGAAAAAATTATTCTCTAGACTGAGGCTAGTGTATCACACACCTCACAATTGTTCACTAGACTGTAGTTTATATAATTGAGTGAAAAAATTATTCTCTAGACTGCGGCTAGTGTATCGCACACCTCACAATTGTTCACTGGACTGTAGTTTATATAATTGAGTGAAAAAAATTATTCTCTAGACTGCGGCTAGTGTATCACACACCTCACAATTGTTTACTGGACTGTAGTTTATATAATTGAGTGAAAAAACGTATTCTCTAGACTGCAGCTAGTGTATCGCACACCTAACTATTGTTCACTGGACTGTAGTTTATATAATTGAGTGAAAAAAAATGTATTTTGTAGACTGACGCTGCTGTACAGCACACTTCACAATTGTTCACTGGACTGTAGTTTATATAAATGAGTGACAAAACGTATTCCCTAGACTGCACTACAGATCCCAGCAAGCCAAGGTACAGCAGCAGCAAAAATGAGTACTGAGAGGACTTTGGGCAATTTCATTGGGGTCTGTGTGGACCATGTGCTGTCCCCTTTCTGCCACCAGTGCACAGTGTGCAGCCAAGATGGCGGTAGCTGCACTACAAGTCCCAGCCAGCAGCCGAGAGGAGGGAAAAAATAAAATGTCGTTGTAGCCCTTAGAAGGAGCATTGGGTTCTTTGTGGATGATTCCTGCCTAACCAGATTCTAATTTCAAGCCCTAACAGTGTGCAGCCAAGATGGCGGTAGCTGCACTACAAGTCCCAGCCAGCAGCCAGGAGGAGACCAAAAAAAAGTTGCTTGTAGCCCTTAGAAGGGCTGTTGGGTTCTTTGTGGGTGATTCCTGCCTAACCAACAACTAAATTCAGGCCCTAACACTCTCCCTAACAGACAGCAGCTCTATCCCTAATCTCATGCAGACGGCGTATGAGCGAGCAGCGCGGGACCAGATTCTTATATTCCTAGGTCATCTGATCTGGCCAGCCAATCCCTGCTATCGACTTGTAGGGGCCCCACATGATGCTAGGAGGTACCAAAGACTCTCCTGCATGTTGATTGGCTGAAAAAAGGCGGCTAACATGCAGGAAGAGGAAGTTGACATTTCCTCGAGGATTGCAATATGCTCGTCCGAGTAGCGAGCATATGCGAATACCCTAATGCTCGGACGAGCATGTTCGCTCATCTCTAGTCACTACAAATTTCAAGTGTGCCTCTGTGCCCACCCCAAACAGCGGCTCCCCTCATCTAACACTACCCTCATCCTGGCCCTTATAGGGAATATTCAAACTTGGTGCCTAGGGTACCACCAGCTACCAATACATTACTGACAAAAAAGACAGTAATGTCCAGTTCATTTTTAATGTCCTCCATGTGTACAGTCAACACGTATGGGCTGCATGAAATATCTTTTTGATTTAGTGATGTATTCCATTTGGGTTATCTATAGTGATGCCACCCATTATGCTAAGTTTAGATATTTTGTAAAGAGCTTGAGATGCTTTTTGACTATTATAGGTTGTTCAGGAAATGCAATTTTAAGTCTTTCATCTACAAAGAGTAAAAGCAGTGGATGTTTAAAGGTTTTTGCTTTATAGAAATGGCACACATTTGGTTGGTAGTAGATGTCTATGTAATTTGGGACTAAACATCATTTAGAATATATACATGTGCAGAAACTTAGCAAATGAGCATATGAAACCACAAGAATGCATTTTACACCCACAAAGTTTCAACGGTTGCTTGACAATAAAATGTTATGTTACTTTATCCAGAAATTGTTCTAGTAATTTGAATCTTAACTTTTCTACACTGTTCATAAATGATCTTTTTTCACAGCTTGCCATTTTTGGTTCAGAATCATATCCATATTTATTCTATATTTTGCTATGTCAGTTTTTCATCCATATTCCATTTTTTGTTAATGGATTAACATTTTATTTTGCTGTTTTTGTAATGTTGCTGACTTACAGATGTAAAATTAAGAACAAATATGCAATATGAACCACTGTATACCGATCTAGATTATGTATATTCAACTCACTGACTCTGATTGACTAAAAATGGTACCAATGCTGTATATTGAAAAAATACACTGTATAATTAAAAAGTGCATAAAAACAAAAATGTGAATAAAACAATTTAAATGTGTTGACAAAAATGTTAAAAAGATTAAAAAGAACCTGTAATATGGAAGTGTAATAGAGTCCCAAATTTTCATGTAAAGTTAGAGAGAGACATTTACCAAGGACATTACGCCATTACTGTGGTGTAAAAAAGTTGAAAATTATGGTCTATGTTATATGGCCCCACAATTTGCTACTTTTAGCTGATGTAGACTTCAGTATCTGTTGCAAGGTGGGGCAAAGATGTGCCTAATTTATTAAGAGGCATCCGTCTCCTAATAAATTAGGCGCATCTAATGCCAGTGCATGGAAATTTAGACAAGCATATGGGTACAGGGGTAAGTCCTTTAGTCCTCCTGCAGTCCTCTATAAAATAATAACAGCATGATCCTGCCATCACCATACTTCATTGTGTATTTTGGGTGGTATGTAATGTTATACAGGTATTGGCTTGTTTAAAGACCAAAAAACTCAATGTTGTGAAAGTTATATTTCAACAGTAGTTTTCTCTAGCTCATTAAACACAACTGGGGTAACATCTAAAGAGCAGTTCTATGTACAATATGTTCCATCTATAACAGGACAGTTTATGACATTTTCAGAGTTACAGTAGGTTTGTTTCACTACTACCATCCTTACAATGTCACAGTTTTTGAAAATGGCCTGCTTTTGGTTGATATACAGTGGTACTGTGCTGGTGGCTCAGTGAACTGTTGCCTTGCAGCGCTGGGTCCTGAGTTTGAATCTGACCACGGATACTTTAATTTCTTCCCATACTGCAAAAATAGGCGAATTGAACCTAGGGTGTGTTGGGGTTGCGTGCCTGTATGGCAGCCACTGAATACCCAGGGAGTTGCCTGAGCCACACAACCATTCTTGTGATAAAACCACATTACAAATTATTGTTATTGTATTTCTTTGCAATGACTTAATTGACAAGACTCTGACAGCTGTACTCTTGACTAGTTCATTCCCATAACCTTAAAGCCTTAATAACTGAAAAGTTCTTTAGAGTGTCCTCTTTACTCCCTGATGTTTTTGTCAGGAAATCATTGGTTGGACCATAAAAATACAAGTGAATTTGGTCTATATTCATTTAAAACCCCTCAACTGTATGCAGAGGATCTCAGCTTGTCTACAGCTGTATCCATACACAAAGCTGTGTCCATAAAATCCAGGTAACAGCACACAGAAAGTTCATATAGTACTGTAATGCAGAGTTGTTAGCAGTCTGTGTGTCACCATGTGATGCTTCGGTATGGCCCAGATTTACTAATCCTATAGATGAGGTCTGCTTAGATAGGATGTCTAGACCGACACTAAATTTATCACAGTGTTCAGGCTGCATGATGAATCTGGTTCAGAGATAGACACTCTTCTCTGACTCTATGCCATCTATTGGTTGGCTTACAGATTTTGACGCTAGAATAGTGGCACAATTTGGCTCAGAATCTTAGGCCCACCCCCTTCACATGAAGTGCAGACTCCTTTTTTCATAAGCCCTGCCTGAATATTGAGCATGTTGGAAAAATGTGAAGAAACCATAGATACACCAAACTGCAACAATATGCACAACTTTTTAACAGATTGTTGGCAATACCTCTATAAAATGGCATCATGTGGATGTGAGAATACACTCCCCTGTGCATCCATATGAAACTAGAGCCTCAGAGAAGTATAGATCCAAATATTTATATCACGTCTTGTGCAATACATACTGTACCATAACAAAACAGAGCATATTTGGCAGCATGAGAAGGACCTACACAGTATAATTCAGGAAGGTTTATGTTCTGACCGCTCAGTGTATGCTCACAATAATATCCAACATAATTGTTTGTGTTCTTCCTATGAAATGATGAATAACCAAATTTAACTTGGAACGTTGTTTTTTATATCCAGTCAATAAACTCTACACCACTGAAATAACCACTGTTTCTTCTATACAGCTTACAGGGATTCATTTGTTTATTATCTTTCTTATATTGACTGGAATCCGTACAATTTATAGCCAAATTACATTTCATTCATGCTGTACATAGGCAATTGTTGCTGAGGGTAACAAGCTTTACTAGAAGAGTCTTGGATATGAAATTACTCATGACATAAACATTTGTTCTTTTCATTTGATTTAATCTTATTTACCTTATGTTCTCTTTTTCAATTTCCTGTATACTTGTTGACCTTTTCAAGAAGATTTTATCTAGATTAGGTTTATATTGCCAAGACACTAGATATGGAGTGGAGAAGATGACCATTCATACAGAGTTTATTTCTCCATACTGTATGTACTAAGAAAGATACACATAGCTATAGATATGATAAATTTAATTTAACTTATATGCTAGTATAGAAGTTTTGACAAAAGTATATGTTGGCCTTTCCGAATGTTTGCTTGTTTAACTCTCAGGGAACACAGCAGAATTAGACTGAATAATAATCACATTGCCTGAGGTTTTGTCAGTGAACCAAAACAAATATCTAAGAGTCCTAAAACATTTAAGTCTTCTTATCTACGCACATATAAAAAAAATACCCAATTAAGCAATTTTCAAGCTGCTAATGGCGATTACCCCGTTGTTCTTTCTCTCCAACATTTTGGTTATATGTATATTTATAGTAGTTTTATTGTTGGGTTGCAATTAGCAGTTTTAATAGTGCTTCCCTTCGTCTTTACTACTGCCCATTAATCTTTTAAACCTTGTTACTGGCATCGTATTGATTTCTTTCCTAGTACTGGCAGTATTTTTAAGGAGGAGCCGATCATACTTCCGTCTAACAACATAAAAAAGGATTTAAAGAAAGGCACTTACCATAAAACACTCATATACTTCCACTTTACAAGAGAGTTAAACACAAGAGCAGATGTTTTTAAATTGCATTGGTAAATGGTTCTGTATTTTTTTTAGGGCAATCAATACATTTAATGCTAATTGTATTGTACCTTTGTCAAAATACATGTTTGTCTTGCAGTTAATTTCAGATTTGCTTCACATTTATTAAATGCTTCTAATCTGAAATAATTGTTATGATTGTTCTCTGAGAGCAAAATGCTTTGTCTAAATGTTAGACATCAGAAAGCAAACAGGGCAATTCATCCATTTTGACAGATTATAGAATCAAGTATTTAAAAATAGCACTTTGTACATTTTCTGTTAATAATATTTTGCATGTACTGTATGGATCACAGTTTTATCATCAGGTTATCTAAACCTATACAATGGAATTCTTAAAGGAGCACTTGAGGAATACCTGTTACACCATGGTATATCAAGAGAACAGCTCCTTCCTTAAATTCTGAGATGTTCTATGTGAGATCTCCAGCTTAAAAAAAAATATATATATATATCTCTTAATAATATAAAAATGAATGTCTGTCTGTCTGTCTGTTCTCTATGCGCGACCAAACTACTGGACCGATTTTCACCAAATTCGGCACACAGGTACATCAGGTGTCCGGGAAGGTTTTAGACCAGGTCTCATCTCTCTAGGACGTACCGTTCCCGAGATATTCCCAAAATATGATCTCCATTAGCCAACATTACAACTGGGAGCTTTGGTTTTAAACTCCAACTGCCATTCTCTGCAAAGCCACACAGGGATGGCAGGTTTCCATAACAACCAGGTAATTATCAGCAGCTGAGGATCTCATCCATTTCTATTTACTGACACTGTTAAAGGTATTCCGGTTACCATAAATATAACTTATGTTTTTTTCTATTACTACAGTTCAGTAGTAATAAAAGATGTTTTCCTCCACTGCTGCCTATTGCGTGGGCTCATAAATAAGTATGGTATTGACCTTTAATTCAGGCCACCCTAAAAGAAGTACTTAAAACCCCCGCCCCAGGTCTCACTAAGCCACACCCCCAACGCTGTCAGGCCACACCCCCTTTCACTCCACAGCCAACAGAGATTGAAAAAATAAAGGTAAAAATCAACTTCTGTCAGCTGCAGGGATGGGTGGGAGGTTGACTTTCTTTCTGCAACAACACACACAAACATTAAATAAAATAGATTAAATCCACCCATGCGAAGCGTCTTGCTAATCCACGCCCCCGACTCTGTCAGGTCACGCCCCCCACCCACTCCGCAGCCAACGGGAATTGAAAAAATGAAGGTAAAAATAAACTTCTGTTTGCTGCAGGGGTGGGAGGGTGAATTTCTCTCTGCAACGACACACAAAAATTTTAGATGAAATAGACTAATTATAGACTACAACCGTTCGAAGCCTTTTGCTAAGCCACGCCCCGTCTCTGTCAGGCCACGCCCCCTCTCACTCCGCAGCCATTCTGCAACGACACACAGAAACATTAAATGAAATAGATTAAATGCACCTATGCGAAGCGCTTTGCTAAGCCACGCCCCGACTCTGTAAGGTCACGCCCCCTCCCACTCCGCAGCCAACAGGGATTGAAAAAATAAAGGTAAAAATCAACTTCTGTCAGCTGCAGGGATGGGTGGGAGGTTGACTTTCTTTCTGCAACGACACACAGAAACATTAAATGAAATAGATTAAATACACCCATGTGAAGCGTCTTGCTAATCCACGCCCCCGACTCTGTCAGGTTACGCACCCTCCCACTCCACAGCCAATGGGGATTGAAAAAATAAAGGTAAAAATAAACTTCTGTTTGCTGCAGGGGTGGGAGGGTGAATTTCTCTCTGCAACGACACACAAAAATTTTAGATAAAATAGACTAATTATAGACTACAACTGTTCGAATCGTCTTGCTAAGTCACGCCCCCAACTCTGTCAGACCACGCCCCCTCTCACTCTGCAGCCATTCTGCAACGACACACAGAAACATTAAATGAAATAGATTAAATCACCTATGCGAAGCGCTTTGTTAAGCCACGCCCCCAACTGTGTCAGGTCACGCCCCCTCCTACTCCGCAGCCAACAGGGATTGAAAAAATGAAGGGAAAAATAAACTTCTGTCAGCTGCAGGGGTGGGAGGGTGAATTTCTCTCTGCAATGACACACAAAATTTTAGATGAAATAGACTAATTTCAGACTACAACCGTTCGAAGCATCTTGATAATCCACACCCCCAACTCTGCCAGGCCATGCCCCCTCCCACTCCGTAGGCAACGGGGATTGAAAAAAATCAGCTTCAGGGGTGGGAGGGTGAATTTCTCTCTGCAATGACACACAAAAATCGTAGATGAAATTGACTAATTTTAGACTACGACCATTCAGTACTAATAAAAGATGTTTTTTTCCACTGCTACCCATTGCGGGTCCCCATAAATTACCATGTCATCGACCTGTAATTCATGCCACTCTGACCCCCGCCCCAGATCTCGCGAAACCACGCTCCGACTCTGTCAGGCCACGCCCCCTCCCACTCCGCAGCCAACGGGGATTGAAAAAATGAAGGTAAAAATCAACTTCTGTCAGCTGCAGGGGTGGGAGGGAAGTTGGATTTCTTTCTGCAACAACATACAGAAACATTAAATGAAATAGATTAAATATATCCGTGCAAAGCAATGTTTTCTTCCACTATTACCCATGGCGTGTCCTCATAAATTACCATGGCATCGACCTGTAATTCTGGCCACCATCAAAAGAAGGACTTAAAACCCCGCCCCAGGTCTTGCAACGTCACGCCCCCGACTCAGTCAGGCCATGACCCCTCCCACTCCGCAGCCAATGGAGATTGAACAATTGAAGGTAAAAATCAACATCTGTCAGCTGCAGGGATGGGAGGGAGGATGACTTTCTCTCTGCAACGACACACAGAAACATTAAATGAAATAGATTAAATATACCCATGCAAAGCAATGTTTTCTTCCACCTCTACCCATTGTGTTTCCTCAAATTACCATGGCATTAACCTATAATTCAGGCCACCCTGAAATGAAGGACTTAACCCCCCCGTGTCCCATTAAACCACGCCCCCTCCCACTCCGCAGCCAATAGGGATTGAAAAAATGAAGGTAAAAATCAATTTCTGTCAGCTGCATTGACTTTCTCTCTGCAACGACACACAGAAACATTAAATAAATAGATGAAATATACCCAGGCGAAGCCGGGTCTTTCTGCTAGTATATATATATATTTGTCTTCAGCATCAGTTATGATCAGTCCCGAAAAAAAGTACTTTTCCTACCGTCAAAATAACTGACCTCTGACGAGAGTGACAGAAACTGATGCAAACTGATCATAACTGATGCTCAAAATAACAGATCCATGTTTTGTTTTTTTCTTTTCATCTGAATGTGATATAAACTTGGCCTAACACACTGCAGATTTTGTTCTAGAATTTTTTGTGACTGAACATCAGTTCCATTCACCTGAATTGAGATTGCAGAAAGCCATGTGCTTGCCACCCTATTCAAGTGAATTGAACAGTTTTTCCGTTGCAGACAATTTTGCAACAAAATCTACAGTGTGTGAAGGCCTAATAAGCATGTACTCTTGTTCCAGAAGGAAATCAAGGCATTTGTCAGCTACAAGCTATATAATAATTGATTTAGTACAAGATAACTGAACTATCTCACGATGAATTCAGATTCTACAAGATTGTGTCCGTAATCTAGTCAAGATGGATGGAGTCATTAATTTTTAATATAAGCAATGACCAGTGAAAGCATTTACCTTGCATCTTTAATCAGACAATGTTTATGATCTAGCAATACAGTAAGTTTGGGCCATTTTTCCATAATTTTCCATTGACATGAGTTGAGAGACTAAAGCAAACTGTGGTTCTGTTTTAGCTGCAAAAGATCTTGCCCAAAAAAGTTTTACTTTCCTGTATATTTATGTTTTCACTCTAGTGGTTAAAAACTATCTTTGGGATAATGATATAAGATCGAGGTTTATAATGGTATGGCTACACAGCCGAATTTACTGCTGTACTTTTGGAAGCCAAACTGAAAAATGGATCATAACTGGAGAGAAAATGTAAAGAACAGATGTGACTTTTCTTTTTTTTACAGTTCAAAACTGCATCAGGAAATCTGAAAATGTGGCTGTACCCCAAGGCTTCCTGCACACAACCGTATTTTGTATCCGTGTCTGATCCACCTTTTTTGCAGCTTACGCATGGACCCATTCATTTTTATGTTGTCCATGTACTACGTGCATCTGTGTGTCTGTTCCGCAAATTATAGAACTTGTCCGTATTGCAGGCAAAAATAGTCATTTGTTATAATGGGAGTGAGAAAAATGCGGATTGCACAAGAAAGGTGTTCATATTTTCTGGATCCTTGGTATGCAGACCACAGTACAGACACACTCATGTGCATGAGGCCTAATAGGTGTAAATAGAAGCAGCTACTTATGCATATTTGTGCGCATTGGTGTGGATGGTGATCAAATACGCACTACAGTATGTTCTAATAACTTGTCTGAAAAATCACAAGAAGTGTCATAAGGGCTCAAGAGCAGTGATACTGCAGACCATGAGCATATAAGACCAGAAATGAACCCCTTCCCACCTTGTCCCATAATAGTACATCCCAGGATACTTTCTGCCAGTGCAGTGATGGCACACACTCAGGAACGGTGCCCGCATCATTCCTTGCAGGTTCTGGGTGTATTATAGAACTCATATAAAATACTTTGTGGCACTCTGCTGAGCTGTCATAGGGTTCCCACCCCCTTGATGTAGTAAAGAATTCAAAATGACAGCACTGGAGACTGCAGATAATGATGCGTTTCACGTTTATTATACGTGTGTGTGAATGTTTTCGGTCACTACTTCGGCCTTCGTCAGACACTGTAATCAGATACAAATAATAATTGTACAAAAGTGCGAACAACATACTGTAAGTTTTACAAAGTAATGCAAAGTAACATAAATTGCATAAGTCACGTCAGCTTCCATAAAAGTAGTTGTATATACGAAGTATATTGTAATTGGCACGGCACAAACATATCACCAAAAAGGAAACAATAGGACTGATGTCTATTTATCCATCGGTCATATGCATATTCTTACATATAGCAGCCGAATTCAGATACAGAGTTTTGTCAAAGGGATATATATATTTATGTACACATGATCAATCTAGATCTATCTGGTTCCATCTTTCAAACATGTGCCCCCAATACATCTAAGGAGGTGAGAAGGCTTTATCTGAATATCCAGTTAAGGTACTGAAACATCTAGGGTACATGTAGGTGAACATTATACATACCTAAGCCGCTTGGGTATCCAGAGAATAGGTAAGGCTGGCGTAGAGTTGGCGCTGTGGAAAGTTCCTCTCTAGGAGTGCGCATGAAAGCCGGATTCAGCGTCCCCCATTTAAGCACGGGAGACGCGCGAACCGGAAGTGACGCGCCAATGTGTTCCATAGACCGTAAGTATAATAAACGTGAAACGCATCATTATCTGCAGTCTCCAGTGCTGTCATTTTGAATTCTTTACTATATCAAGGGGGTGGGAACCCTATGACAGCTTAGCAGAGTGCCACAAAGGATTTTATATGTGACCTTCCCGAATTTGGTGAAGCACCTGCACCAAGATGACGAGCAACATCCTGTCATTCGAACCAGAAGAAGTCTCTGAGATCCTGTCACAGGTCACGGTCTCTGGAGACTTTCTTAAAACTCCTGCCTGCGAGATTCAGGCATGGGATCTCGAACGAGAATCCCGACGACTATTGAACTATGAACTACAACATTAGCCGAGTACCTAAAGAAGAAAATGATTCCTGGCGGCTTACGGATGAGAATACATCCAACGTTCTTCAAGGACGATCCAGAGTACTGCCAAAGGTTCGAATATATACTTAACAAGTGTTCATTCGATATCATGGCACTAACCTTGCAACAACTACATATAGCATGTACAAAAACCAAAGACCTTATACAGGCAGCGGAAACCCAACTACAAAATTCGATGCCTAATGATGACCTTCTGCAGTTACGCAACAGAATCAAGAATACATTGAACGAGCAAAGAAAAGAAATTGAGACCACAAAAAGGAGGAAATTCCTACAAGAAAATGAAGATTATCGACTAGATCGTGTCTACAAATGGCCAGAGACATCAGCACGCGAACAGAGACTGGGTCCGAGGTCAACATCACAGGACTCAGTCCGCTCAACATCGAGTGGAGATTCTCATCGACCTGTATACCAAGGTCCACAGCGACCACCCAAAACACAAAAACGGGCACCAAAGAGTAATACGCAGGGAGGCGGTACCGGATCCCAGACCTCTACTTCGATTACGACAAGATCCCAGGTAGACAATCTCGTAATAAATATTTCATCTAGTACCTTAAGCGTAACTGAATTAAGTTTATTGCAGAAGGGACTTTCATTCTGTCCATCCTATCAGCTGGATACATTCCAACTGGATCTTGACTTACAACGGTTATTTAGAAATACACGTCTTAAGGTACATTTTTCCTCACAACCCACACAAAACATCACTACTAGTACACAATCTAAGTTGCTGATATCCATTAAGGAACTTGGCTTACGAAATAAAAGTACATATCTACCGCCAAGAAATCACTCCCCTGTAGAGGCCTTCATTGAGCTAACGTTTTCCAGAAAGACATGACACGACGGAAGTACAAATATTTGTCCAACTTAAGCCCACATGAGAGACAGGCACTTCATAGTTTAAAACAAACTAACCACCTAATCTTCAAGCCAGCCGACAAGGGGGGTGCTTTAGTAGTGATGGACAAACATAGGTATACTGCTGAAATTAACCGACAATTACGAGACACTACAGTATATAAAAAACTGCCACAAAATCCTACTATACAGATAAAAATACACATTTCAGAGGTAATAGAGAGATACTTACACAAAGGCACCATTGACGAAACTACTGCGACTTTCCTAACCAAATTCAATCCTGTTACACCAGTTTTCTATATTTTGCCCAAGATACACAAAGATCTCAATAATCCACCTGGCCGACCAATCGTGGCATCTACAGATTCGATATTGTCACCACTATCGATTTTTATTGAAAAAATACTAACTCCATACATAAAACAAACTAAATCATTTCTCCTCGACACTTCAGCATTTTTGGAACTCATCAGGAACATAGGTGACCTAGAAACAGACAGTATTCTAGTCACTTGGGATGTGACTAGCCTGTATACATCAATTGAACACCAAAGGGGTATTGAGGCAGTTAAAAAATTCGACAGCACAGATTTGCACAAGGATGTACAAACACTCTGTGTAGAACTGGTAGAACTGGTACTACTGAACAATTTCTTTCTGTTTGGGGATGACGTCTACTTGCAGATACAAGGTACGGAAATGGGGTCTAATATGGCCCCCTCATATGCCAACTGCTTTATGGCAGATTTTAAAGAGACATATCTATATCCACACATCATGTTCCAAATGTGTCAAGACCTGGAAAAGGTATATTGACGATGTGTTCTGTATTTGGGTTGGTTCAGTAGAATCACTATTGACATTCCACAACTACCTCAATTCTATATATTACAACTTACAGTTCACTATCCAACATGATAAAACATCAATCAACTTCCTTGATACCACAATCACTAAAGACCAGTTGGGCAAACTCAGTACAGACCTATACCGGAAGTCCACAGATAGGAACAACCTTTTACATTTTGACAGTTTTCACTCTAACAATACCAAAAAAGCAGTGCCAGGCTCACAATTCCAAGGGGTACGCAGAATAGTACAGGAACCAGAATTACAAAAAAGACGACTTGAGGAAATGCGTAACAGATTCCCCACCAGGGGCTATCCCTCTAAACTCCTAGGCCTTTCCACTCAGAAAACAATCCAGAAACGAAATCAGGGCAAAATAATTCCTTTTGTCCATACTTACCACCCAACCAGTAGGAAAGTTACCAACATACTACATAAACACTGGTCCCTTCTTCAGAAGGCGTATCCAGAAATGGATGGAATGAGGAATTCCAACAACCACCACTGTCATGTACTCGCAGACCCAAAAACGTTCGCGACATTCTGGTAAGAGCAGACATAGGGTCACTCGGACAGGTCTCGAGGTAGTCATTTCTGAAGACACAGAGACGGGGTACGTTCCCATGCCTACATTGCTTACAATGTACCCATATCACAAAGGGTCCCACTTTTTATCATCCACACACAGGTAAGGAATTCCCTATTAAGGACTTCTTTACCTGTGACACAGACTTTGCTGTATATCTGTTAAAATGCCCGTGTGGCCTGCTTTATGTGGGTGAAACCATACAAAAAATACGTGACAGAATATGTCAACATAAATCAACCATACGTCGTGGTATTCTCCTATTACCGGTCCCTGCCCACTTTCACTCGACAAAACATAGGATAGCACAACTCAGGTTCCAGATTATAGAGCATGTACCACCACAACGTCGAGGTGGTGAGCGGGTGAGAAAACTCAAAAAGCGAGAAGCATACTGGATACATACGTTACAGACACTAGAATCCAAGGGTCTAAATAGAGAGTACGAACTATACAGTCTGTTATAACTTATCAGCTGTGATTGATTAATGAATCATTTCTCTTTTCTTATAGGCCCATTGATATACCGACTACCGCAATTGGGTATCCTTTAATTAATCACTATCGTCATAATCTATGATGAGTATTCCCAATTTTTCATTTTTTCTTTTCTCCTCTTCTTCCCCCTTTATTGCTTCTCCCTCTCCTTCTCTCCTAAACTTTTATTTTCCCCATAATTCTTTTATTTTCATGAATTTTGAAATTTCATGTTTTCTATTTTTATTTTTACTCATTCCATCATTTTCAATTTTCTCATTTTTTTCATTTTTCTCATTTTTTCATTTTTCAATTTCTATTATCTTAATTTTTCAATTTTCTCATTTTTTCAATTATTCAGTCTTTTCAATTTTCTTTTTATTTTGATATTTTCTTTTTGTTTTGCATTCTTTATTTTCTCCTTATATTTTAATTTTTATTATATTTATCATTATCTTTTCCTCTAGTGTCACCCACCTATCTCTCCTGCAAAGTTCCTTTAGTCTATATCCACCATTTCTCTGTTTTCTATGACTCTAGTCTACTTATATCTGCATGCTGTGGACTCCCTGGCATATTCTGCGCTCCAACACCCAAACTTCTGGGTTGTTGGAACGCAAATGCGTTCCACGACCCGATACTTCCGGTCTGTGGAACGCATTGGCGTGTCACTTCCGGTTCGCGCGTCTCCCGTGCTTAAATGGGGGACGCTGAATCCGGCTTTCATGCGCACTCCCAGAGAGGAACTTTCCACAGCGCCAACTCTACGCCAGCCTTACCTATTCTCTGGATACCCAAGCGGCTTAGGTATGTATAATGTTCACCTACATGCAGGGGCGGTCTTGGGCACCACGCATCCTATGCATTTGCGTAGGGCCCCCGGCGTCCAAGGGGGCCCCCACGCTCTTCTCTTGCGCCGGTGCCCAAGACCGCCCGCAGAGGGAGATGAGCGCTTCCATTGTGGAAGCGCTCATCTCCATAGTCATCTGTATCGCCGTCCTCAGGACGGCGATACAGATGCCTGTATTGTACTGGGGCAGGGGAGGGAGAGGCGTCTCCCCTGCCCGTTCCTCTGATAGGCTGCAGGCACTGGGCCTGCAGCCTATCAGAGGCCGGCTCAGGTGGCGCGATGACGTCATCGCGCCGCCTGAGCCGTACAGCGCGGGACACAGGCCGGAAGAGGCCTGCATCGCATCGCTGCCAGCACCATGGAGGTAAGTATAAGTGTTAATTTTTTTTTATTTTTTATTTTATTGTAGCAGTCACGGACCGGAGCTCAATTGGGGGCACTGGGGGCATTTTGGGGGCATTTTTACTGGCACATGGGGGCACTGGGGGCATTTTACTGGCACATGGGGGCATTTTACTGGCACATGGGGGCATTTTTACTGGCACATGGGGGCACTGTGGGCATTTTACTGGCACATGGGGGCACTGTGGGCAATTTTACTGGCACATGGGGGCACTGTGGGCATTTTACTGGCACATGGGGGCACTGTGGGCATTTTTTCTGGCACATGGGGCACATGGGGCATTTACTGGCACATGGGGGCATTTTTACTGGCACATGGGGGCACTGGGGGCATTTTTACTGGCACATGGGGGCATTTTTACTGCACATGGGGGCACTGGGGGCATTTTTACTGGCACATGGGGGCACTGGGGGCATTTTTACTGGCACATGGGGGCACTGAGGGCATTTTACTGGCACGGGGCATTTTTACTGGCACGGGGGGCATTTTTACTGGCACAAGGGGGCACTGGGGCATTTTTACTGGCACTGGGGCACTTCTTACTGGCACTGGGGGCATTTCTTTATGGCATGGGAGCACTAGGGGCATTTTTACTGGCACTGGGGGCACTTCTTACTGGCACATGGGGGCACTGGGGCATTTCTTACTGGCACATGGGGGCACTGGGGGCATTTCTTACTGGCACATGGGGGCACTGGGGGCATTTTTACTGGCACTGGGGGCACTTCTTACTGGCACATGGGGGCACTGGGGCATTTCTTACTGGCACATGGGGGCACTGGGGGCATTTCTTACTGGCACATGGGGGCACTGGGGGCATTGTTACTGGCACATGGGGGCACTGGGGCATTTTTACTGGCACAAGGGGGCACTGGGGCATTTTTACTGGCACTGGGGGCACTTCTTACTGGCACATGGGGGCACTGGGGGCATTTCTTTATGGCATGGGAGCACTAGGGGCATTTTTACTGGCACTGGGGGCACTTCTTACTGGCACATGGGGGCACTGGGGCATTTCTTACTGGCACATGGGGCACTGGGGGCATTTCTTACTGGCACATGGGGGCACTGGGGGCATTTTTACTGGCACATGGGGGCACTGGGGGCATTTTTACTGGCACATGGGGGCACTGGGGGGCATTTTTACTGGCACATGGGGGCATTTTTACTGGCACATGGGGGCATTTTTACTGGCACATGGGGGCACTGGGGGCATTTTTACTGGCACATGGGGGCACTGGGGGCATTTCTTACTGGCACATGGGGGCACTGGGGGCATTTTTACTGGCACATGGGGGCACTGGGGGCATTTTTACTGGTACTGGGGGCATTTTACTGACACATGGGGGCACTGGGGGCATTTTTACTGGCACATGGGGGCATTTTTACTGGCACATGGGGGCACTGGGGGCATTTTTACTGGCACATGGGGGCACTGAGGGCATTTTACTGGCACGGGGCATTTTACTGGCACATGGGGGCATTTTTACTGGCACATGGGGGCACTGGGGGCATTTTTACTGGCACATGGGGGCACTGGGGCATTTTTACTGGCACATGGGGGCACTGGGGCATTTCTTTACTGGCACATGGGGGCACTGGGGGCATTTCTTACTGGCACATGATTTTGAGGGGGAATCAATGGGGGGAACTTCTGGCGCATTATTGGGGCATTTCTTACTGGCACATAATTTGGGGGGCATCTATGGGTGGGGAGCACTTCTTACTGGCACATTGGAAGCATTATTACTTCTGGGGCACAGTGGGGACATTAGTACTGTGGGGGGCACTATTACTGTGGGGGGCACCCTGGCACAGTATCAGCGCAGTTATTTCTGGGGACGGTATGTTCACACTATTACGGGACAGTATTTGCTGGGCGCAGTTATTTTAGGACACTGTGTGCCAATAATTATTGAAGGGCACTATCTGTGTGGTACTAGTGGCACAGTACTGGGGTGGTAGGATGATTTGTCCAGAAGATGGGAGGATGATGGAAAAGTAGTAAATTAAGATTTTTTTCTGTCAAACTGGCAGAGATAAGAAATGGCTGAAAAATGGCGTCTGGTCTGAAAGGAGAAGATGAGGAAAGAAAAGATCTACATCCGAGGAGACGTCACTGGATGTAAGAGGTATGAGGCGCTGGATTATACTGGATGTAAGAGGTATGAGGGGCTGTATTATACTGGATGTAAGAGGTATGGGGCTGTATTATACTGGATGTAAGAGGTATGAGGGGCTGTATTATACTGGATGTAAGAGGTATGGGGGCTGTATTATACTGGATGTAAGAGGTATGAGGCGCTGTATTATACTGGATGTAAGGTATGGGGCGCTGTTATACTGGATGTAAGAGGTATGGGGCGCTGTGTTATACTGGATGTAAGAGGTATGAGGCGCTGTATTATACCTGGATGTACGAGGTATGGGGCGCTGTATTATACTGGATGTAAGAGGTATGAGGCGCTGATTATACTGGACTGTACGAGGTATGCGGGCGCTGTTATTATACTGGATGTAAGAGGTATGAGGCGGCTGTATTATACTGGATGTAAGGTATGAGGCGGCTGTATTATACTGGATGTAGAGGTATGGGGCGCTGTGTTATACTGGGATGGTAAGAGGTATGAGGCGCTGTATTATACTGGATGTACGAGGTATGGGGCCGCTGTATTATAACTGGATGTAAGAGGTAATGAGGCGGCTGTATTATACTGGAGATGTAGAGGTATGAGGCGCTGTATTATACTGGATGTACGAGGTTATGGGGCGCTGTATTATACTGGATGTAAGAGGTATGGGGGAGCTGTATTATACTGGATGTAAGAGGTTATGGGGCGCTGTATTATACTGTTGATGGTAAGAGGTATGGGGCGCTGTGTTAATACTGGATGTAAGAGGTATGAGGCGCTGTATTATACTGGATGTAACGAGGTATGGGGGCCTGATATTATACTGGATGTAAGAGGTATGAAGGCGGCTGTATTATACTGGATGTAAGAGGTTATGAGGCGCTGGTATTATACTGGATGTAAGAGGGTATGAGGCCTGTATTATACTGGATTGTTAAGAGGTATGGGGCGCCTGTATTTATACTGGATGGATTAAGGGTATGAGGGCTGTATACTGGGATGTACGGGTGGGGCGCTGTATTATACTGGATGTAAGAGGGATGGGGCGCTGTGTTATACTGGATGTAAGAGGTATAGAGGCGCTGTATTATACTGGATGTACCGAGGATGGGGCGCTGTATATACTGGATGTAAGAGGTATGAGGCGCTGGATATACTGGATGTAAGAGGTATGAGGCGCTGGTATTATTACTGGATGTAAGAGGTATGAGGCGCTGTATTATACTGGATGTAAGAGTATGGGCGCTGTGTTATACTGGATGTAAGAGGTATGAGGCGCTGTATTATACTGGATGTACGAGGTATGGGGCGCTGTATTTATACTGGATGTAAGAGGTATGGGGCGCGCTGTATTAATACTGGAATGTAAGAGGTATGAGGCGCTGTCATTATACTGGATGTACGAGGTATGGGGGCCTGTATTATACCTGGATGGTAAGAGTATGGGGAGCTGTATTTACTGGATGTAAGAGGTAGGGAGCGTGTATTATACTGGATGTAAGACGGTATGAGGCGCTGTATTTATACTGGATGTAAGAGGTATGGGGCGCTGTATTATACTGGATGTACGAGGTATGGGGCGCTGTATTAGGCGGGGGGGCCCAAGCTGAACTCTTGCACCAGGGCCCGTGAGCCTTTAGCTACGCCCCTGCAGCCCAGCCAATAGAGAGCTGGGAGTCTGGGACACGCCATAGGCTGTGGGCAACCTTGACCCCCCCTCCAGTGAGGTATAGGGGGTGTGTCATTGGGGGGGGGGCGTGTCATCAGAGGCCGTGTCATCAGGGGTGTGAGGTGTCATTGGGGGGGGGGGGCCCCCAGACATAACTTCGCTTAGGGCCCCAGAAATGCCAAGACCGCCCCTGCCTACATGTACGCTAGATGTTTCAGTACCTTAACTGGATATTCAGATAAAGCCTTCTCACCTCCTTAGATGTATTGGGGGCACATGTTTGAAAGATGCAACCAGATAGATCTAGATTGATCATGTGTACATAAATATATATATCCCTTTGACAAAACTCTGTATCTGAATTTGGCTGCTATATGTAAAAATGTGCATATGACCGATGGATAAATAGACATCAGTCCTATTGTTTCCTTTTTGGTGATATGTTTGCGCCGTGCCAATTAGAATATACTTCGTATATACAACTACTTTTATGGAAGCTGACGTGACTTATGCAATTTATGTTACTTTGCATTACTTTGTAAAACTTATGTTGTTCGCACTTTTGTACAATTATTATTTGTATCTGATTACAGTGTCTGCCGAAGGCCCAAGTAGTGGCCGAAAACGTTCACACACACGTATAACCCCTTCATGACATAGCCATTTTTCACCTTAAGGACCAGGCCAAATTTTGGAAATATGACATTTCATTTTATGTGGTAATAGCTTTGAAACACTTTATGTGGTAATAGCTTTGAAACACTTTTACTTATCCAAGCCGTTCTGAGATTGTTTTCTTGTGACACATTGTACTCCACGACAATGGTAAATTTGAGTCAATATAAATCGCCTTTATTTATAAAAAAATCCTAAATTTACAGAAAATTTGGAAAAATTTGTAATTTTCAAACTTTGAATTTCTATGCTTTTAAGTCAGATAGTGATCCCTCACAAAATAGTTATTACTAACATTTTCCATATGTCTACTTTATGTTACCATCATTTTGTAGATGTAATTTTATTTTTTGGGGACGTTAGAAGGCTTAGAATTTTAGAAGTTATTCTTAAAATTTTTAAGAAATTTTCCAAAACCATTTTTTTGAAGCAACAGTTCAGTTCTGAAGTCACTTTGTGGGGCTATCATAATAGAAACCACCATAAATGACCCCATTTTAGAAACTACACCCCTCAAGATTTTCAAAACGAATTTTACTAACTTTGTTAACCCTTTATGTATTCCACAAGATTTAAAGGAAAATGGAGAAGACATTTCAAAATTTCACTTTTTTGGCAGATTTTCCATTTTAATCCATTTTTTTCCTGTAACACATCAAGGGTTAATAGCCAAACACAACTCAAAAACTATTACCCTGATTCTGCGATTTACAGAAACACCCCACATGTGGTAGTAAACTGCTGTATGGGCACACAGCAGGGCGCAGAAGGAAAGGTGCGCCAGATGGTTTTTGGAGGGCAAATTTTGCTGGATTGGTTTTCAGACTCCATGTCCCATTTGAGGCCCCCCTGATGCACCCCTACAGTAGAAACAACCAAACAGTGCCTGTATTTTGGAAACTAAGGGATAAGGTGACAGTGTTATTGATACTATTTTGGGGTACATATTATTTTTGATCGCTTTATATTACACTTTTTGTTAGGCAAGGTATCCAAAAATGCCTGTTCTGGCTCAGTTCTTTTTTTTTTGTACAGTGTTCATCTGACAGGTTAGATCATGTGCGATTTTTATAGAGCAGGTTTTTACGGACGTGGCGATACCTAACATGTATAGTTTTCTTTATTTATTTAAGTTTTACACAATAATATCATTTTTGAAACAAAAAAATCATGTTTTAGTCTGTCCCTGATCTGAGAGCTGTAGTTTTTTTTATTTTTTGGGCAATTGTCTCAGGTAGGGGCTCATTTTTTGCGGGAAGAGGTGATGGTTAGATTGGTACTATTTTGAGGGGCATACGCCTTTTTGATCGCTTGTGATTGTACTTTTTGTGACATAAAGTGACAAAAATGGCTTTTTTTACACTGTTTTTATTTTATTTCTTTTACCGTGTTCACCTGAGGGGTCGGGACATGTGATATTTTTGTAGAGCAGGTTGTTACGAACGTGGCAATACCTAACATGATTGGGATATTTTTTTTCTTTTTTTACTAATTTCAAATTTAAGTATTGGGGGAAAAATAGGATTTTTTTTACTTTTTTTTTTACTTTTTTTTACTTTTTTTTAATTTTTTTACACTTTTTTTTACACTTTTTTTTTAGACTCAGACCCACTTGGTTCTTGAAGAACCAGTGGATCTGATTGTTCTATAATACACTACAGTACACTATATAGTGTACTGTAGTGTATTGTCACTCAGTCTAAGCCTTCCCAGGCTCCTGCCTGAACAGGCTTGATTACACCATGGCAAGCAGACGCTTCTGAAAGCGTCTGGTTGCCATGGTAACCATCGGGACGCTGCCAGAGCACAGCAGCCTCCCGATGGAAGGGGAGGGAGCTTCCTCCCTCTCTTCAGCCCACACCATCGGCGCTGCCAGCGCACCGCAGCGCCCGATGGGAGGGGAGGGTGCTCCCTCCCCCTGTTAACCCTTTCCATGCCGCAGTCCCTACGGACCGTGGCATGGAAGGGGTTAAACTGCTGACATCGGTGCCAGCACCGATGTCAGCAGTTTGAAGCAGAGTATCAGCTGTATGCTGATACTCTGCTCCGCTCGGCCATCCTGAAAAATCATTGCGGCGGCGCTGCCGCTGCCGCCGCACATTACACCCCCCCACCCCCCCCTGGCCATCTGAAAATAGCGATCTGGGGTGGGGGGGGAGATATATATTTATATAGACAATGATCAATTTATTTATTTATTTATTTAAACATAAAAAGCAGCAGGATCGCTGTGATTGGCTAGTCTGTACAGACTAGCCAATCACAGCGATCGCTAGCCCGGGACCGCCCCCATTGGTCCCGGGCTGGTAAGCTGAGACCCCTGGCTGTAAGTAACAGCCGGGGTCTCAGCGCAGACATGGTGACAGTTTAATGTAATGACGGGTATACTCGTCATGGAGCGCTAAATAGCAGTGCTCCATGACGCGTATACTCGTCATATAGCGGGAAGGGGATAATAAATGTGAAACGCATCATTATCTGCAGTCTCCAGTGCTGTCATTTTGAATTCTTTACTGTATTATAGAACTGACACTCTGCTCTCACTGCCAGGGAGAGCATTAACTCCCATCCTGGAACTTAAACCCCTTAGTTGCCATCGTTTAATGCTGACACAGCATCTAAGTACTAAAGTGGTGACAAAAATAAATCCAACAAAACAAAAATTTTGTTATCTTTTTGTATGTTTCTCCCCAAAAAACAAAGTTATACAATATATAAGATGCACCCCAAAATGGTGCCATGTAAATTACATCCTGCAACAAATGAGCCCTCATGTGGCTATGTCGATGGAAAAATAAAAATTTTATGGTTTTTAAAATGTGGGAATGAAAAAATGAAAACAAGTCCTAAATAAGTTGTGTTTCTTTTTAAAGTTAATAATAGAGATAAACAAAACAGTCAAAATTCAATTGGAGTTTGATTCGATTAACTGATTCGATTTGGGTCCAAATTAGAGATTTTCGATTTGTTGATACGTATCGAATCTTGGGAATTTTTAGCTGCGAAGCAAATCCGAATATTAGGTGATTTGCTTCGGCTTTGTATTCGCTACGTAGTTTGTCCTATAAATTATACGCTATTGCTACGTATAAGTTACTGTATACGCTGTTGCGTACGAATTAAATTCATTAGCGAACTTTTACTGTTAGTTCGTTATCGTGCGCAAAAGCCC
>ONZH01025266.1:0-31364 GCA_900303285.1 Rhinella marina
GCTCTTCAGTTGGGCCGTGCTACCACCCCATTAAGCAAGAATCATCCCTTGGCAGACGAGCATACCAAGCGAGAATCTCCCCCTTGGACCACGAGCAACCCCCCTGGAAACGAGCAGGACTGGCTGAGTAACCCCTGAACCACCAATGAATAGCCCCTGCAATATTATTTAACCCCTTGATTACCCCTTAATAAGCCCCCTGCTCATTATTAACCCCTTCAACCCTGATATATCCCCTGTCATATTCCCCAGCCTTGTACCCCTATACCATTAACCTCTGCAACCACTGGTACCCCCTGGGATTTAACCCCTGGATCCCTGGCATTAACCCCTGCTACCCCTGGCATTTTCCTGTTAACCCCTTCCACATTAACCCCTTTGTGCTCGTGTTTTTCTAGGGACAGTAAGCGTAGGATTGGGAGGGTGCTGCAAGTTGTGTATGTGTTAGTATTTAGTTCGTGGGTGGAATTAATTGTGGGAAGTGTGCAGTGTAGGTAGTTTTAAGTATTTTGTGGTGCAACTGTATACATATATATTTATAAGCCATTTATATAAATATATATGGATATAGTGTAAATAAGTAAACAGTAGACCTTGTTTTGTATAATAAAGTATTTTATTATTTAAAGATACGGAGTACATTGTCTTTGTAGCCGTCGCTACAGAATAAGGTAGTTATAGCCGTGAAGGGAATAGAACAGTGTGGGAAATAAATAGGCGGAGCTAGCGTCAGCCGGTTACGCCTATTTATGAATATTAATTAATAATACTCCACAAAATATTATTAATTAATAATGCCCTTTAACATTTGGCTAGCCAGGGCCCCTTGCGTGGACTTTGTATCTGTATTTGGCAACGACATAGGGAATTCGCTTATTCTGTGAATTAGCCAGGCAATAGGGACGCGGACAGTGGTTTCTGTGTGTCCAAGGGCCTGGTAATTCGGACAGGTAACGCGATTTCTCAAGTCAAAACTAAATACGGTGCAAGATCTTTCGCAAAAGAACCTAGATCTTTTGTTTTGTATTTTAACGTTTGTTTATTGCATTTACACGACCCAAAACGAGACAACGTACAAGGGAGCCAAGGAAGAAGACCCATACTATCACCAAGAGAGGACCATCGCCGGTGGACTGAGCCAAAGAAGTCCAGCTGGACGGGAGAAGGCGTTCCGGATACTACAGGACCTTCTCCAGGCAGCAACCAAAGGACAACTGGGACCAGCTCCAGAGAAGATGGCGACCTCCAAAAAAGTGAGTATGGACTTCTCCACACTGTTACACCTAGCGAAGAAGAGCACTTTCAATCCCATCCTCCCCACCTCATACACCTCCACAGAAATGTTGTGGTCCGATTTGTTGGCATAGACTTGTAGTTATGACAAGCTCTGTGTCAACAAACGGATGGTATTGAACAAGGATTCGAGGCGACTCCAAATGCTAGCCAAACTTGTACATACATTTGAGGATAGCATTTGGAGGCCAGAGCATGTTGCGCTGGTCTCTTGGTCGGAGGAGACATTTATCAGTCATTGCCAGTGCTGTGCCAGTAATGTGCAGCAGGTTTCGGCATTGTGGGCGCAGCTGGCGGTGAATGTGGAGTCTTCTGCTGACCAAGAAACACAGGTGGATGAAATGGAGTCACGGTTGGTAGAGTTGCAGAGGCAAAAGGAGAAACTTGAGGCTCAGTTGACTCAGTCTTATGCTGAGATCAAGGCCTTCAAGGAGCGGGCTGCCTCTACTGACGTGACTCTAGCCAAACTAAATGATGAGTTAGCTGCAAGGTCTCGTTTGGTGACTGGCTTGCAACAAGCCATTAGAAATTTTTCAAAGTTGGTACCGGCCCTTTCTTTTTCTGTAAAGTCAGGGCCAGACTCTCCGAAAATTTTGCCCTGTCCAGGGCAAAAAGGGGGGAGAGATATCTGTAACAGGCCAAATCTACCAAAATTTGAGCCTGTACAGATAGGAAAAAAGAATACAATGATTTCTTGTAAAAGAAATATTGTAAAGAGTGCGTCCCTGAGAATGGAACAGTTCAGGAGAAGGGAGCACAACTGCAGTGTGGACGGACCTAAGCCATGCAGGGCGGACATCAGGGTCTTTTGCATGTACTGGCTTAGGTCACATAGCGAAACACTGCAGGACAGGTAAGTATAGGGCACAAAGGACAAGAGGCCAAATTAGGTGTTTTAGGTGTGGGAACGAAGGACACATTGCAAGGAATTGCCCTTGCGCAAATAACTGCAATATGTCCAGTAGTAAAATCCCTGTAACAAATTATACAGTCGGGCCTAGCCAGATTGGCCATAAAAGAGTCACCACTCAGCGGATGCCTGATCAGGTGCTGTGGGGTCAAAATGGCCAATCTAGGTTAGAGAGTGTTTGAATCCTCTGTGCCATTTGTTACCCCGTTGGTCCCCTGTGTATGTCTGTGTCCTGTGTTCGTTTTACCTGTTTGTATGTTTTTATGTTGATGGAGGCAGTCCTTGTCTTACGAGTGTGTTTCGCTTTGCTGATTGTTGCAGTTTGCATTCCCCGCTGTGAGTCGCGGTTGTCAGGACCCGGGTGTCTAGTTTGGGTAAGAGCAGTGCTATACTGTGGACTGAGGAAGAGGTTGGTTTGCGAGCAGGTAACATCGGTACACGGTGCAGTGTGATGATTACTCTGGGCAGCCAGGGCCTCAGATCGAGACAGGTAGCACCGTTCTGCTCAGGGTTTTCGGTAGGGCTGTGTTATACTGTGGACCAGGGTAGAAAGTGGGTTGCGGACAGGCAACATTGAGGTTGTACTGTGCACACACTTGCTGGTCTGGACAGGTAACACAGCTCTGACTGAGGTTGGACACGGAGTGGTTGATAGCAGGATGCGGCCAGGGGCGGTCTTGGCATTTCTGGGGCCCTAAGCGAAGTTATGTCTGGGGGCCCCCCCCCAATGACACCTCACACCCCTGATGACACGGCCTCTGATGACACGCCCCCCCCCCAATGACACACCCCCTACACCTCACTGGAGGGGGGGGTCAAGGTTGCCCACAGCCTATGGCGTGTCCCAGACTCCCTGCTCTCTATTGGCTGGGCTGCAGGGGCGTAGCTAAAGGCTCATGGGCCCTGGTGCAAGAGTTCAGCTTACCATACCTCTTACATCCAGTATAATACAGCGCCCCATACCTCTTACATCCAGTATAATACAGCGCCCCATACCTCTTACATCCAGTATAATAACAGCGGCCCCATACCTCTTACATCTAGTATAATACAGCGCTCAATACCTCTTACATCCAGTATAATACAGCGCCCCATACCTCTTACATCCAGTATAATACAGCGCCCCATACCTCTTACATCCAGTATAATACAGCGCCCCATACCTCTTACATCCAGTTAATACAGCGCCCCATACCTCTTACATCTAGTATAATACAGCGCCCCATACCTCGTACATCCAGTATAATACAACGCCTCATACCTCTTGCATCAACAGATATATATACAGCGCCCCATACCTCTTACATCCCAGTATAATACAGCGCCCCATACCTTCTTAACATCCAGTATAATACAGCGCCCCATACCTCTTACATCCAGTATAATACAGCGCCCCATACCTCTTACATCCAGTATAATACAGCGCCCCATACCTCTTACATCCAGTATAATACAGAGCCCCATACCTCTTACATCCAGTAATAATACAGCGCCCCCATACCTCTTACATCCAGTATAATACAGCGCCCCATACCTCTTACATCCAGTATAATACAGAGCCCCATACCTCTTACATCTAGTATAATACAGCGCCCCATACCTCTTACATCCAGTATAATACAGCGCCCCATACCTCTTACATCCAGTATAATACAGCGCCGCATACCTCTTACATCCAGTATAATACAGCGCCCCCATACCTCTTACATCCAGTATAATACAGCGCCCCCATACCTCTTACATCCAGTATAATACAGCGCCTCATACCTCTTACATCCAGTATAATACAGCGCCCCATACCTCTTACATCCAGTATAATACAGCGCCTCATACCTCTTACATCCAGTGATGTAGATCTTCTCTTTCCTCATCTTCTCCTTTCAGACCAGACGCCATTTTTCAGCCATTTCTTATCTCTGCAGTTTGACAGAAAAAAAATCTTAGTTTACTACTTTTCCATCATCCTCCCATCTTCTGGACAAATCATCCTACCACCCCAGTACTGTGCCACTAGTACCACACAGATAGTGCCCTTCAATAATTATTGGCACACAGTGTGCTAAAATAACTGCGCCCAGCAAATACTGTCCCGTATAGTGGTGAACATACCGTTCCCCCAGAAATAACTGCGCTGATACTGTGCCAGGGTGCCCCCCACAGTAATAGTGCCCCCCACAGTACTAATGTCCCCACTGTGCCCCAGAAGTAATAATGCTTCCAATGTGCCAGTAAGAAGTGCCCCCAAAATTTCACCCTAATAATGTGCCAGTAAAAAGTGCTCCCCACCCATAGATGCCCCCCAAATTATGTGCCAGTAAGAAATGCCCCAATAATGCGCCAGAAGTTCCCCCCATTGATTCCCCCTCAAAATCATGTGCCAGTAAGAAATGCCCCCAGTGCCCCCATGTGCCAGTAAGAAATGCCCCCAGTGCCCCCATGTGCCAGTAAGAAATGCCCCAGTGCCCCCATGTGCCAGAAAAATGCCCCTAGTGCTCCCATGCCATAAAGAAATGCCCCAGTGCCCCCAGTGCCAGTAAAAATGCCCCAGTGCCTCATGTGCCAGTAAAAATGCCCCCAGTGCCCCCATGTGCCAGTAAAAATGCCCCCATGTGCCAGTAAAAATGCCCCGTGCCAGTAAAATGCCCTCAGTGCCCCCCATGTGCCAGTAAAAATGCCCCCAGTGCCCCCATGTGCCAGTAAAAATGCCCCCATGTGCCAGTTAAAAATGCCCCCAGTGCCCCCATGTGTCAGTAAAAATGCCCCCACTACCAGTAAAAAATGCCCCCAGTGCCCCCATGTGCCAGTAAGAAATGCCCCCAGTGCCCCCCATGTGCCAGTAAGAAATGCCCCAGTGCCCCCATGTGCCAGTAAGAAGTGCCCCCAGTGCCAGTAAAAATGCCCCTAGTGCTCCCATGCCATAAAGAAATGCCCCCAGTGCCCCCATGTGCCAGTAAGAAGTGCCCCCAGTGCCAGTAAAAATGCCCCAGTGCCCCAGTGCAGTAAAAATGCCCCCATGTGCCCCCATGTGCCAGTAAAAATGCCCCATGCCAGTAAAATGCCCTCAGTGCCCCCATGTGCCAGTAAAAATGCCCCCAGTGCCCCCATGTGCCAGTAAAATGCCCCCATGTGCCAGTAAAATGCCCCCATGTGCCAGTAAAAATGCCCACAGTGCCCCATGTGCCAGTAAAATGCCCACAGTGCCCCCATGTGCCAGTAAAAATGCCCCCATGTGCCAGTAAAATGCCCCCAGTGCCCCCATGTGCCAGTAAAATGCCCCCAGTGCCCCCATGTGCCAGTAAAAATGCCCCCAGGTGCCAGTAAAAATGCCCCCAGTGCCCCCATGTGCCAGTAAAAATGCCCCCAGTACCAGTAAAAATGCCCCCAGTGCCCCCATGTGCCAGTAAAAATGCCCCCATGTGCCAGAAAAAATGCCCACAGTGCCCCCATGTGCCAGTAAAATGCCCACAGTGCCCCCATGTGCCATTAAAAATGCCCACAGTGCCCCATGTGCCAGTAAAATGCCCACAGTGCCCCCATGTGCCAGTAAAAATGCCCCCATGTGCCAGTAAAATGCCCCCAGTGCCCCCATGTGCCAGTAAAATGCCCCCAGTGCCCCCATGTGCCAGTAAAAATGCCCCCAAAATGCCCCAGTGCCCCAATTGAGCTCCGGTCGGTGACTGCTACAATAAAAAAAAAAATAAAAAAAAATTAACACTTATACTTACCTCCATGGTGCTGGCAGCGATGCGATGCAGGCCTCTTCCGGCCTGTGTCCCGCGCTGTACGGCTCAGGCGGCGCGATGACGTCATTGCGCCGCCTGAGCCGGCCTCTGATAGGCTGCAGGCCCAGGGCAGGGGAGACGCCTCTCCCTCCCCTGCCCCAGTACAATACAGGCATCTGTATCGCCGTCCTGAGGACGGCGATACAGATGACTATGGAGATGAGCGCTTCCACAATGGAAGCGCTCATCTCCCTCTGCGGGCGGTCTTGGGCACCGGCACAAGAGAAGAGCGTGGGGGCCCCCTTGGGCTCCGGGGGCCCTACGCAAATGCATAGGATGCGTGGTGCCCAAGACCGCCCCTGGATGCGGCCGGTGGTTTTGTGTTGTGGAGTCTTGTAGAGCCAAGGCAAGGTTTTGGCCATGGATTCTGCTGACCTCCACAACACAGGTTAACAGGGGGAAGTCAGACTGGAAACACATGAGTAAGACAGGGATGCCGTGCCATCATGGAAAAGATGCTTCGTCCATAGCTCCCCCCGGATATCCTAACCTATTAGGGTGGCCATCCTTATCTGTTGGTTCAGAGGGATGTGCGGCAGAGGATGGGATCCTCTGAAGGTTGGGTGTTCTTACACCAGTGTTAGGATAACGAGGGGTCCTGTTGGATGAAGGTCAGCCCAATACCTTTTTCCACACTTGGGTCAAGGGTACTGGTGCTGGTAGCGCAGCAACTAATTGCACCATGAGGGGAGAATTCCCTCAGGAGCGTTGGATATTTTCTTCTATCCTAGGAAGGATATGTTAGGACAAGGAAATACCCTGATCCCGACAAGGAAGGAACCGGATCCTGGCCCCGACACTATCGTCTGGCTTCAGCAGATTCCACTCAGTTTGAACAGAGCCACAATCCAGCTGGAGCACGATCAGACTAAAATAACAGGGGTCTCCCAGGCTCTGAACAAAGACTCAGAAGCGTCGTGGTGGGAGAGCCTGTTCGGGTACAGCCCAAAAGCGACCTCCTTAATACACCCTGTGATTATTCTGCTGGTCCTGGTCATCGCCATGTATCTTGGACTGTGTTTTATTTACCGGAGGGTGACAAGGCTGGCCAACCAGTTACAGGAGAACCAAGCAGAGACACATGAAAGACAGAGATGGAGAAGGTTCAGGGCTTAACGCTGGAAAAGCCCTGAAGCCAGAAGACTATAACATGATTATGGGTGCTTGGGACAGGATTACATGGTCCTGAAGCCCCATGACGCCTTAATGGACATTTGTTTGTAAATAGTATTTCGTGTGGATTTTGCGGGTACTGGGGGGGAAAGTTAGGTACATTTGGTTTTTGTGCATGTATGTGGGATCAGACTAGGGCACTATAGGGATAGTTCCTCTTTCTGTCTGAAGGTATTTGTCACCTCAACCCCGATGGTAACGTTCATAAGGGATGGATTGAATGATAGTTGGTGCGGTGTTCTTCCCGAGGTTAGAATTTAGGTACTATGACATCACCTTGCTCTCCAGAAAATCTGACCTGCCTTGTAAAGACCGACAAATCTGTCCATGGGGGAACCTACTCTACGACAGACTCTTCAATCAAGGTGAAAGAAGAATTGTTGAAAGGAAAAAGTCGAGTCCTTACTTGAAGAAAGCCATTCCACGGTTGACCACACCCCAAGAAGAAAGAAAAACCAGAAGGGGCTATGTGGATCAGCCACAAAAGCAATCAAAAGTCAAGCTGTCCCAGAGTCAGAAGACGACAGTGGGAGCAGCTGAATGCGTGACGACCGACACTAGAAGAAGATCGAGAAAGCCATCCCAGAGTCTGACGATAAAAGACGACAGTGGGAGGAGCGGAATAATGAAAGACAGACACCAGTGAAGCCATCCCAGAAGTCTGAAATGATGACGGTGGGAGAAGCTGAAGAAAAAGGCGAGGACGGTTTATCCTGTGGACGGAGACGTTAGGTTACGGTGAAGGGCAGGAAAGAGGTCAAAGCCCCGAGAGGTGATGTCTAGGTGCCTAAGAAGTGGTTCATTCTTCAATCCATCCTGAACTGTTATCTGTGATGAGCGGAGTTGAGTGGGCAAATACATCCCAACACTTCCCCAAAAATATGTCCTGTTCTCGACAACAGGGGGAATGTAGAAGGACGTGTTGGGCCAGGATGTATATATGTATATGCATGCATGCCCCTTTAATTGGGCATGCATATGCATATATACATACAATATGTGTATATCTGTGGGCCTTGCATGGCCCCACAGTAATGTGGTCCCTCAGTAGGGCTCATACATATTGCCCCATTTCAAATATATGCCCCCATTCATGCCTCTTCAGCCCCAATGTGCCTGATACATATAGATGTATGTATATATGCCCCAGATTTATATATATACATCTATATGTATATAAAATAATGTCCCCCATGTCCAGGTGCCCCCTCGGTAACCTGCAAGCGCATACTAATGCGCTTGCAGATGGTGACCTGATGACTGGACTATCAGTCCAGTCTCAGGCACTTCAAAAGGACAGAGGATCGATAAGATCCTCTGTCCCTTTTGTTAACCACCCTCAACGCTGTTGGGGGTGATTAACATGACAGGGAAACAAACAGTTTCCCTGTCTCTGGTCTCCTCCCTCCTCCGGCGCTGTAATTACAGCGCCGGAGATATGGGAGATTCACAGGCAGGAGGATCAAATATAAATAAATAGGCGGAGCTAGCGTCAGCCGGTTACGCCTATTTATGAATATTAATTAATAATACTCCACAAAATATTATTAATTAATAAGCCCTCTAACAGAGATAAAGCTGAAGAATAAAGCCAGGGCTACACAACAACATGTGTCGCGCGACATTTTGTCACATCAATGCCGCGCGACAATTTTTATAATGGTAGTCTATGGTGTCGCACTGCGACATGTTGCAACTGCGACACTGTGCATTACAGTCGCAGCATGCCGCAGTGCAACACCATAGACTGTCATTATAAAAATTGTCGCGCGACATTGGTGTGACAAAATTTTGCACGACACATGTATAGTGAAGTTGTGCCCTATGTGCTGCGTGACTTATTGTCCCGCGACACATGTCGTAGTGTAGCCCTAGGCTAATCCAAACAAAGAAATAACCGCTCTTCTGTTTAAGGGGTTGTCCGATCTCATACATTGGAGGCATATCGCTAGAATATACCCACAATGTCTGATAGGTGCAGGTCCCACCTCTGGCACCCACACCTATCTTTGGAAAGGATCACAGCTGCCCTCCATTCATTTCTATGGGAGTGCCATCAATAGCCGAGCAGCCTGCTTGGCTATTTTCAGAAGTCCCATTGAAATTAATGTGAAGTCACCGCTCCATTCACTTCTCTGGGGTTGACGCAAATAGTTGAGCTAGCACATAGCTACTTTCTGCAGTCCCATAGAAATGAATGGAGGGTAGCTGTGCATGCTCAGTCCGTGCTCCTTCACTTTGCGGGCTCCATTCTAGAGACAGGTGCAGGTCCCTGAGGTGGGACCTTCACCTATCGGACATTGGGGGCATATCCTAGCTATATGCCTCCAATGTATGAGATGACACAACCCATTTACGCTACCGTCTATGTAATCCGGAGTCAGGACACCTCAAACATGAGTCTGTATGTGAGATATGTATCTGCCTCTTAATAAATGAGTCACATCTGCAGCAGGCCGGGGCACTCCCTGTAGCTATGAGCCACCTGCCTGATGGTAGTTCAGGGGTGCACATGGTGTTACTTGTGGGTGCTAGGTGGGGCATGTGTTGGAAATGCAATGACCAGCATGTGGTGTTTAGAGAATCAGAGGCTAGATTAAACCGGTATTCCGGTAAAGTAAGTTAATTTTTGAAAAACTGCATTAAAGATAGAACATGCCCTAGCTATCACATCTTGCGGATCGTGGAACTGTTGAAGTCATATGGTCCGCACTGTGTTGCATAGCGCACACGGCTGCTGCCCATGTATTGTGGACCCTCAGTTTGCTGCCCACAACACGGGGGCCCCATGATCATGTGAATGGGACCTTACACTATGTTTTCTCTTAGCTGGTTACCACAAGCCTGGTGTTTTCACTCATGGTGCATGGACGCTTCTGCCATGAGGCGAGATGAGGATCTCGCCTCAGGCGGCAGTTTTATGTAATTCTGAGGGGCGGCATCCACACAGCAGTTAAACACTGCTGGTAGATGCGCTGCGCTCCCCATCAGCATCTTGTGCCCCCCCTCAGACCTCAGATCAGCCCTCCCAGCCACTTAAAAAAAACATACTTACTTGTCCTGCGCTGCCGCTGCCATCAGGTTCCGTGCTCCACTGTCTTCCCTTCCGGCGTGCACTATGACCTGACACAGCGTCAGGTCATAGTGCGCGCCGGAAGGGAAGACAGTAGAGCGCGGAACCTGAGGGCAGCGCAGAACAGGTAAGTATGTTTTTTTTAAGTGGCTGGGTGGGCTGATCTGAGGCCTGAGGGGGGCACAAGGCATAAGACGCTGATCTGAGGTCTGATGGGGCACAAGACGCTGATCTGAGGTCTGATGGGGGCACAAGACGCTGATCTGAGGTCTGATGGGGGCACAAGACGCTGATCTGAGGTCTGATGGGGGCACAATGTGTTGATCTGAGGTCTGATGGGGGCACAAGACGCTGATCTGAGGTCTGATGGGGCAAGGGAAGGGGGCGCCATTTCATTTTTCGCCTCAGGCTGCAGAAAAGCTAGACGCGACCCTGAATAAGGCTACATTCACACAACGGTGAAAAATGGCCGAGTGAAAGGCGTTTTTTCACAGTCGTCACCCGCCCATTTTAAGAACAATGAAAGTCTACAGGTCTATTTACATGTCCATTTTTTAAGGGACTATGAATACTGGCCATGACAAAATAGGACATGTCCTATTTTGTCCGTATTCACGGCCCAACAGACCTTGCCAGGCCATTTTTCAGAAAGGCATCAGTGAAAAAATGACCATAAAAAACTGACAGTTTTCCCTTCGTCTGAATGTAGCCTAAGCTAAGCAGATTTCTCTTTCACCTCTTGAATAAAACTTCATTTATCCATTTCAAGCTGCGGTACTACTAGTCACAGCAGTAAAAGAACCAAGTGTCAGATGAGAGTAGCTTCTCTTCTGTAAGTTTTTTATTGCAGGCACGTTCATTAGAACTTCGTTTAATAAGTATGCTCAAAACTGAATTTTTTGGTCCAAGCTCTTTCAAGTTGCAATTCACAACTTCACCACTAGGCGTCACCATTATATAACAAACAGTCAAGTGCGAAAAACCTTCCTTTACAGTATGGCTACATTTCATGTAATGTTTGTCAGTGGTGTCGCAGTGTGGAACGCAACATGCTGTGTCTCTGATGCGACAGTCACTAAAAAATACAGACATGCTGGATTTTGTGTCCATTGATTTTAATGAAAGTCATTGGCTGTGTGTTCTAAAATATGTCGCTGTTTAGCCGGATCCTTGTATTGTGTATGTATTGTGTTTCTGCCGTCCATTCCAGCAGGAGACTATGGTTGGCAGTGGTTGGCAGGAACAGGGTTAACTAACCTGGTTCAATTTCCTGGCAGGAGGGGGAGTGTCACAGAGTGTGGAGGGAGGAAGCATATGTTTGAGCTCCTTCAAGTCAGTATCACACACTATTACAACTGGAAAGGAGGGTCGAATTTTGCTCAAATATGGATCAATAAGCAACAAGGGCCAATGTTTCTGTAGGATTTTTTTTACTCATGCATGAGAAGTAGATAAAAGTAATAATATTCTTCTTTCTCACGTGTGACTCTTCCACATTTGCCACTTTTATTTTCAGCTGTAGACACTGCGGTTGACTCAAGGTGGCCGCCTTCTTCTCAGAATCTTCTATTAAAGGGGTTGTCCACTTTTTACTATTGACCTATCCTCAGTATAAGTCATCAATATCAGATCGGCGGGGTCCGACTTCTATGGCAAGGCTCCTTCCTATGCACTCGGGACTCCATACTTGTAATTACACTGCTCACTACTGCAATTGCTACGAAGAGCAGGTAAACAGAGCAGAGAAGGCAGCGCTGCTATCTCTTTAGCTAAAGAGCTGAACAGTGGGAGTGCCAAGAGTCGGATATTACCTATACTGAGGATATGTCATTAATAGTAAAAAGCCAACAACCCATTTAAGGTAAGGGGATATCCTTTTTTGAGAAAACTCTTCTTCAGTAATTTTGCTTGTTTTTCATGTGCATTATGGCCTTTGTGCTACTTACACTTTGTTGTCCACTGATGCCATTTCACTTACACCTTGCTGGGCTTTCTCTCCCCTTCTCAGATGGCACCTCATTCAATCTATTGGTTCTGTACACAGGGGCTACTTTGGGCTTATTAGCCCTATGGTGTTCACAGCAGGCTCTCTAAAGTATGCTCTCAATTCTGCACAGACTTTTTTCCACTACATTTGGATGGCGTTTTTAGTTTCGCTCACATTGCATGCCAGGAAGGTATGTAGGTGACAACCATCATCCACTTTACAGCAGGCACCAAACCTTTTCTTTTAGTTTCGTTAGTGGTCAGCAGTAAGTTATTTTTACCTTGTGGTGTAGGCAGTCTCCTCACACTGCTGCATAGACATCATTAGAAGTTTCCTCTACATACATTTACATCTCTAGTCAGCGTTGGACTTAGAACTTACAGTGGCCCTGGATAAATAAATAAAGTGGCCCCATGTTGTAGGCAAGTCCAAATTGACAGGCGGTGGGGCAACACAAGTAGGCAGGGACAACAGAAGTAGGCAGCACAAAATACTGCCTTATCACCATTCTGAGGACGGCAATACAGTTGAATTTAGGAGGATACCTGGGGCTGCTGATTAGGAGCATAAGTACGTAATGCTTCTGAAATGAATAAGCTATACTGCAAACAATGTAGCTTGTTTTGCTACGCGCTTTACATAGATCCTATTCACTACAGTGGGAGTTACGGGTCTTATTTATCCACAAAACATTATTACAATAGCTTTCTGGCATGCCCAGGTGATCTTTGGCAAACTGCAGACGGGCAGCAATGTTCTTTTAGGAGAGCAAAGGTTTACTCCTTAAAATGCTGCTATGCACACCAGTGTGTTCCTGATGGTGGACATATGAACATTAGCTAATGTGAGGAAGGTCTTTAGTTGCTTAATGGTTACCTTGGGTTCCTTTGTGACCTTGCAGATTATTGCTCTTGGCACGATCTTTGCTGGTTGACCAGTTCTGGGGAGGGTAATAATAGTTTTGAATTTCCTCCATATGTACATAATCTGTCTGATGGTGAATTGGTCGAGTCCAAACTCTTTTCCAGCCTTATGAATATCAACAACTCTTCTTTTGAGGTCCTCAGAAATCTCCTTAGGCCTCATGCACACGAATGTGTGCCGACCGTGCCCGTGCTGCGGGCCGCAAACTGCGGTCCGCAATGCACGGGCACTGACCGCGAGGCCACCGCATGCGGATCGCGGACCCATTCACTTGAATGGGGTCCGTGATCCGCATCCGAGGGTCCGCACCGCAAAAGAGTAGTGCTTGCGCTACTTTTTTGCGTTGCGGAGGCATGGCCAGAAACACCACGGAAGCACACCGTAGTGTTTCCATGGTGTTCCGATCCGTGCCTCCGCATCTCCCGGATCGCGGACCCATTGAAGTGAATGCGGGCTGCACATGGCCGGTGCCCGTTTATTGCGGACCCGCCGTATGCGGCCTGCAGCATGGGCACAGCCGGCACACGTTCGTGTGCATGAGGCCTTAGTTTGTGTCATGATACACTTCTACAAATGTGTTGTAAAGATCAGACTTTGATAGATCCCTGCTCTTTAAAGGGAGTCTGTCACCTCATTTTCACCTATATAACTAACAGCAGTGCCCCACAGAAGATTGCATACACATCCCAGACATACCTGTGTGCACTGTGTGTCTGTATTACATGTCCAGGAAAAGCACTTTTATTCTGCAGGAAAACAGCTCTCAAGTGCCCAGCTCTGCTGCTGCAAACCAGACTGAAGAGGGGAGGGCTGCTTTAGCTGCTCATATTTTAGGATTGGTAGCAGATAGAAAAATGGTTCTGACCTTCTTTGAAAGCTGACATTCCAAGCTTTAAAATGATACCAGCATTCAGGGGCGTACATAGAAATCATTGGGCCCCATAGCAAGAATCTGAATGGGGCCCCAAACCCTGCCCACTACCCCGGCACATCCCACATGCTGCCCTGGCTCCTCCCATGTCACACCCCCATTTGCCAATAAAGAAATGTATACATTAGCTACTGATTTATTTTATTTTTTTTAAATTAAGGAGACATTAAACTGAATGGGGGCAGCCACAAGGATGGATTATACTGTATACTATACAGCATGGTGTAGGGATTATACTGTATACTATACAGCATGGTGTAGCGATTATACTGTATACTATACAGCATGGTGTAGCGATTATACTGTATACTATACAGCATGGTGTAGGAATTATACTGTATATTATACAGCATGGTGTAGGGATTATACTGTATACTATACAGCATGGTGTAGGGATTATACTGTATACTATACAGCATGGTGTAGGGATTATACTGTATACTATACAGCATGGTGTAGGGATTATACTGTATATTATACAGTATGGTGTACGGATTATACTGTACATTGTATAGCATGGTAAAGGGATTATAATATATACTGTACAACAAATGCATGGCGGTTACACCATGCCGGACAATATAACCCCTGCGCCACGCTGTACAATATACAGTATATACACAGTAGAGGTATAATGTATATTGTCTGGCACAGTGTATGCATATACCCACACAAATATACATACACACGCATACATACATACATACACACATACATACACAAACATACATATATACACACACATAACACATAAAAACTTACAGTTACTTGTCCCTTGTCCTGACGCCACTCTGGAGGGGGCTGGGCTTTGGTCTTCTTCTTTCCTTCTTCTTGAGGGAGGAGGCGGGGCCAGCTGGGAGCACACAGGAACGTCCGGGTTGCAGCGGTGAGGGGGCCAGAAGAGGCCCAGAGCGCAGGGACGGGATGCACCTTAATGATGCAGAGTAGGGGGCGGGGCCTCCCCTGCGCTCCGGGCCCCCCCTGTGCCGCGGGCCCCATAACAGTGGCGTGGTCTGCCTATACGGGCGGTACGCCACTGCCAGCATTATATCCAGTATATCAGAAGATATAGCTGTTAGAAATCGAGTCGGGAGAGAAAGCTGTTTTTAGTTTCACTTTCAGCTGGGCACTTGGGAGCTGTTTTCCTGCAGAATTAACCCTTTCAGTACCGGAGGTGTTTTCGTTTTGCGCTCCCTGCCTTCAAACAGCCATAACTGTTTATTTTTCTGTTCACATAGCTGTATGAGGGCTTGTTCTTTGCGGACAAGTTGTACTTTCCAACGCCACCATTTAATATTGCATATTATGTAGTGGGAAGCGGGAAAAAAATTCCAAATCGGGTGAAATTGCAAAAAAAACTCTATTCCGCTACAGTTCCACGGGTTTCTTATTTACAACGTTCGATGTTCATTAAAACTGACCAGTTACTTTCATTCTACTGGTCAGTATGAATCCGGCGATACCTAATATGTATAGTTTTTCCTGCGTTTTGATAGTGATAAAATAATTATAAAGTTGGCCTTTTTTTTGTCATATCTTGACCCCTATAACTTTTTGGTATTTATGTGTATGGAGCTGTATGGGGGCTCATTTTTTGCGGGGCGATCTGAAGTTTTTATTGATACCATTCTGGGGTGTGTATGACTTTTTGATCGCTTTTTATTTAATTTTTTTTAGAAAAAAAAAGCGAGAAAAAACAGCGAATTGCCATTTTGACGCTTTTTTCCACCACACAATTCACCGTGTTGGATTTTTTATTTTATTTTAAAAGTACGGGCGTTTTCGGTCACGGTGATACCCATGATGTCTATAATTATTTAGGCATTTATTTTTAAATTATACGGAAAGGGGGGTGATTTAAACTTTTATATTTTTTTTAATTTTTTTTAGATATTTTTTTAAAAAAATTTTTTTTACATTTTTTGTGATTATTTTAAAGCTCAAATATGAGCTAATATATTGTGTTTTTTTTTCTTTATGAGCAATCAGGGATTTACCAGATGGAGATAAATCCAAGAATTGCTCATTTCTTATACTGGCCTGCCATCTAGTGGCCAGAATAAGAATTGCAGTTTGAAAACTGTAATCCTCACTAGCGAGGATTAGAGTTTTCATATGGTGTACAGACGCCCTGAAGCGTTCGCTTCCGGGTTCAGACGCATCCTGATGCCGTGATCACGTGTGATCACGGCATCTAAAGGCCCAGCAAGACGCCGCCGATGGCGGTAAGTAGCCGCAGGTCTCTGCTGTTAGAAACAGCAGCGAGTTGCCGGCCATGACACCCGCCACACGGGCGAGCGGGCGTCATGTCCCCGCACCGCATCAGCGCCATACATGTACGGTGCTGGTACTCTAAGGGTTAAAGTGCTTTTCCTGGACATGTAATACAGACACACAGTGCACACAGGTATGTCTGGGATGTGACATGTAATACAGACACACAGTGCACACAGGTATGTCTGGGATGTGACATGTAATACAGACACACAGTGCACACAGGTATGTCTGGGATGTGACATGTGATACAGACACACAGTGCACACAGGTATGTCTGGGATATGACATGTAATACAGACACAGTGCACACAGGAATGTCTGGGATGTGACATGTAATACAGACACAAAGTGCACACAGGTATGTCTGGGATATGACATGTAATACAGACACAGTGCACACAGGAATGTCTGGGATGTGACATGTAATACAGACACAAAGTGCACACAGGTATGTCTGGGATGTGTCTGCAATCTTCTGTGGGGCAGTGCTGTTAGTTATATAGGTGAAAATGAGGTGACAGACTCCCTTTAAATAAAACAGGTTGCCCACTCACACCTGGTTGTCATCCCATCAATTGAAACACCTGATTCTAATTTCACCTTCAAATTATCTGCTAATCCTAAAGGTTCACATACTTTTGTCACTCACAGTCATGTAATATTGGATTATTTTCCCCAATAAATAAATTACCAACTGTAATATTTTTGACTCATTTGTTTGATTTGGTTATCTTTATCTTCTTTTAAGATATGTGTGAAAATCTGGTGTAGATTTAGCTCAAATTTATGCAGAAATATAGAATAATTCTGAAGGGTTCACAAACGTTCAAGCCCCACTTGTAGTTGTGTAAGTTGCCCATCTAAACCCATTGTAAAAAAATAAAAAAAATATATGTAACATACTGCACAGTATTTCCTGCAAGGTTTCCTAAAACTCCATTCACTTGCACTTTAAGGATTCAGCCGTGTGTTCGCCCTCTTCGGAATTCATGCCAAATTTTCATTGTCAATATATGCAGTTTGAACATACTCTTAGGCCTCTTTCACACGAGCGTCACAGATTCAGTCCAGGTGCGTTCCAGAAAATCCGCACCAATCCGCACACAATCGCAGTCAGTTTTGACTGCGATTGCGTACGTTCGTTCATTTTTTCCGCGTGGGTGCAATGCGTTTTGATGCGTTTTTCACGCGCATGATAAAAAACTGAATTTTTACAAACATCTCTAAGCAACCATCAGTGAATCACGCAGTCCCATTCACTTCAAAACACAGAATATAGAACATGCTGCGATTTTCACGCAACGCAGAACTGATGTGTGAAAAACATCGCTCATGTGAAAAGACCCATTAAAATGAATGGGTCAGGATTCAGTGCGGGTGCAATGCGTTCGCATCACGCATTGCACCCGCGCGGAAATCTCGCTCTCGCATTAGGCCCCTTTCACACGAGCGGGAGACTCGCATGTCTCCCGCAACGCATCTACAGGCTGGACTGGGCACGGACAGGGATCGCATATAATGCTCTGCGATCCCTGTCCGTGCCGAGTCCAGCCCTGTAGATGCGTTGCGGGAGACATGCGAGTCTCCCGCTCGTGTGAAAGGGGCATAAGGCTACTTTCACACCAGCGTTTTTGCAGAATCCGTCATGGATCTGAAAAAACACTTCCAAAACTGATTGATTGTCCTAATGCATTCTGAATGGAAAAGGATCACTAAAACACTGTTTGCTGCGTTTTCGTGTCCACATGACAAGGCGGAGCCAAACGGATCCGGTCATGACTCACAATGTAAGTCAATGGGGACGGATCTGTTTTCTCTGACACAATAGAAAACCGATTCTTCCCCTATTGACTTTCAATGGAGTTCATAATGGTTCCTTCTTGGCTATTTAAAAGATAATACAACATAATGGATGCAGACGGTTGTATTATCATGATAGAACCATTTTTGCTGATCCATGACGGATCCGGCAAAAACGCTGATGTGAAAGTAGCCTTAGATAGTCGTCGGTCCAATGCTCATTCCTCTGACAGCATTTCCTCCCGATCCCCCTGTTCACATGCATGCTCAATCGAGTGTGCATCTGTACTTAATGGGGAGACCGGAATAGGGCCGCTGAAATTTGGAACATTGCCATGTTAGCCGATTGCTTCAAAATTGGTGAGGTTCAGCCAATATTCATGTAATGTGTATGGGCACCTTAAGACAAGACCAAGGTCACTGAGCTCCTGTAATCTGTTTTGTTGTTGGTGATTCACAGCCAGGACATCTGATCCCCGGTTCTAATCAGGTTCACTCCCCAGAAACAAACATTGCACAGCACATTCTCCAGCGACAGGCAACATTATTTACCCAGCAAACAAGGAATCCGCATCGTAAAAGGTTCACATAATCATAGGCTTTTATTAAATATATCAATACAAAACGTTCAGAGTTCATATTTACAGACATTTACATCCAACCTAGATATGTACACTTCACAACACAAAGCAAGGTGAGAATAAAGTACAGTCAATGCCATGTAATGCCCACATTGTTGCAGGGTACGTTGGCCAACCAACATGTTTGTACAATCGCGAGTTTCAGACTGTCCTGCCAGCCAGGCGGCCAAAAGCGTCGCCACCTCTTAATGTCACCTATAGACACCGTACACAATAGAGACCAGCTCTGCCGTGTGGGCAAGCAGCAACATAAATAACATACATAGTAATGGGAGGTTAAGGGCGCCCCCTACACGTGGCAGAAAATTCCGCAACTGAAGATCAGTTCCATGCGCCTTAATGGGACTTGCAGAAATCCAGGTGCTTGCCGCCCTATTCAAATGAATGGAACTGATTTTTAGTCGCGGAATTTTCTGCCACAAAATCTGCCGCGTGTGAAGGTGCCCTAGGGGCTCATGCACACAAAAGTATTTTCTTTCCGTGTCTGTTCCATTTTTTTGGGGGGGGGGACTGTATGCGGAACCATTCATTTCAATGGGTCTGCAAAAAAAAACGGAAGTTACTCCGTGTGCATTCCGTTTCCATATGCCCTTACCGAGGACTGCACTGCCTTCATGAATTAAAGCGACTTGCATTTATTTGTCATACATAAGCAGTTTATCTCACCTGGCTGGTCTCCAAAACCTACCACTTCTCATACCAACCAGTGCTCACGAGGCCAGTACAACTGAATTCAAATTTACCAGTTCAAGTCCAGGCTGTTCCTCCCCCCGTTTCCTGACCAGGCGGCACATTTTTTGTCAAAATTTCAGTCAAAATTTTGTGCCCTTTTCGATGATTCATTTTTATTTTAGTATTTTTTATTTTTAGTAACCAGTTTAGTAAAATGTAAAGAAAAATAAAAGCAGGGGGAATAGTCTATATCACATATTTTTATTTTATTTTTTAATAAAATATATTTTAATTATGTCCCCCTTACACAATAGTCATTTTGATATATGGGGTGCAGGGGTTATGGTATCTGGGGTCGGCAGTGCAGCATTTGATGGGTTTTTTTAAATTATTTTTTGATTTTTAATTTTTTTGTCCTTATCTTTTTTATTTTACACTTTGTCGTCCCCATAAGGTCATACAAGCGCCACACGAGCGTCACGGATTCAGTCCAGATGCGTTCAGGGTGCGTTCCGGAAAATCCGCACGCCAGGGCTGCGTGAAAAAAGCAGAATATAGAACATGCTGCGATTTTCACGCAACGGCGAACTGATGCGTGAAAAACATCGCTCATGTGAAAAGCCCCATTGAAATAAATGGGTCAGGATTCAGTGCGGGTGCAATGCGTTCGCATCACGCATTGCACCCGCGCGAAAATCTCGCTCGTGTGAAAGGGGCCTTAGGGGACATTTAACATTACATTTTTCATTTATCGCTGATTTCTCCTGTAACTGGGACTGTAGTAACAGGAGAACCCAGCTGCTTGCAGAGGCTCCCGGTGATCACATGACTGCTAGGACTGGAGCAGGAAGCGGCATTGGTGAACATGAGAGGCAAAGCCCGCCATGTGAATATACCCTTAGGGCTCCTGCACACGAGCATGTGTGCCCTGTGCCCCTATTGTGGACTGTAAACGGCGGGACCACTATATATGGGCACCAGTCGTGTGCACTTCGTATCACGGATGCAAACCCATTGACTTGAATGGATCCACAATCCGTGGGGTTTCTCTCCGTGCCTCCACACTGCAAAAATAAAGAACATGTCGAATTTTTTTGTAGTGCGGAACATCTTTTGCGGATTGTGGACCCTTTCAAGTCAATGGGTCCACATCTGCAAACAGCAGGCACGCGGACAGTGCCTGTACATTGAAGACCGATATTTGCGGTCCTCAGGATGGGGCACACACGCTCATGTATATGAGCCCTAAGAATGAAATCCTATGACTATGTCTCCTCTGCTTTCTTTCTACCCACTCAGCCATAACTTTCGTGATCTTCCCGGCTGGCTAAAGCCATCTTAGTAAAGCCACGTCACCATTTATTTTACTAATGAAGCTGGCAAGTTGGAAACTGCACTGTACAAGTAGAAATAACTAGTATTATCATATTACACTGTATGGGAGGAGATTTATCAAAACTGGTGTAAAGTAGAACTGGCTTAGTTGCCCATAGCAACCAATCAGATTCCAGCTTTCATTTTGCAGAGCTCCTTTGGAAAATTAAAGGTGGAATCTGATTGGTTGCTATGGGCTACTTAGCCAGTTCTACTTTACACCAGTTTTGATAAATCTCCTCTGTCTCTGCTCAAGATGAGCCTGATAAAGGGCTGTAAAAGATGTACAGATCATAAGATTAAAGAAGAACTCCCGACAAAAATTTTATTCCATGTCCTGCTAGAAATGTACATGATATAATCTGTAGTGAATGTCATTTTCTTACCAGTGTCTGAATTTCTGACTTATACCATCCTGAAGTTTCTTATCTGTGTCATGTGACCAGGAATTAGACCCACCAACTCACACATAGACTTATTTGTGGACAGGAAGTCTAATTCTCTATGTATTCCTATGAGACTGAAAGTGAGGCTCCCATAGGAATGAATAGAGCAGTTACTGGCTTTCTGTCCTGGGTCAGTTGGAGGTCAGGGAGTTGGTCACATGACCCAGCTACGTTACTCACAGAAACATTCACTGATAAGAAAATGACATTCACTACAGATTACATTAGGGGTGGCCAACCTTACAGACACAAAGAGCCAGAAAAAAAAAAAAAGTATGACTACCAGGAGCCACAAGCTATACATTTAGACACTCAAGTGTCACTGTAGTCACTGTATTTTTTGTCCTATAAGATGCACCTACAGAGAAAAATAAGAAAAAAATATTTTTCGTCTGATCTGAACTCTGTTGAAAAATAGTTTTTTCTTATTTTTCATTAGCAAATAAAAAATTTTTTTTCCAGACTTCCAAATCAGACCCCCAAAATAAGACGCCCAATGCTCAGATCAAACAACACAAATCAGACTCCCAGTGTCTGACCCCCACCATGTTCAGATCTGACTCCCCACCATGCTCAGATCTGACCCCCACCATGCTCAGATCTGACTCCCCCACCATGCTCAGATCTGACTCCCCACCATGCTCAGATCTGACTCCCCACCATGCTCAGATCTGACTCCCCACCATGCTCAGATCTGACTCCCCACCATGCTCAGATCTGACTCCCCACCATGCTCAGATCTGACCCCCCCATGTTCAGATCAGACCCCAATACTCAGATCAGGACCTCCCATACTTAGATCAGACTCCCATGATCAGTTCTATAAATAAAAAAAATTTCCTCCCTCTCCTGATGGGGCACTAGGTCTGACACGCTCTCCACTGTGACCTGATGCGCACGTCAGGTCATAGTGCGCGTCTCCACTTACTACGTCCTGACACTGTGTGCATCAGGACGTAGTGGAGAGCAAGCTGGAGCTGCAGAGTAGCAATGGTATCTGATCAGGAAAGGAGATCTGAGCATGCGGTATTGAGTGCACCAACCTGACTGCTTCCCGGCTAAACAGCTAGAGCCTCACTTGAAGAGGCAAAGAGCCGCAAGCGGCTCAAGAGCCACGGGTTGGCCACCCCTGGATTACATCATGCACCTTTCTAACAGGTCAGAGAATAAAAAGTTTTGCGGGAGTTCTTCTTTAAACACAAGGAACCACATATACGATACACAGTATAACAGAGCTGATTAATGACACGTATAATGGAATATTCTTTCTGACGCAATTTAGTCCCACCAAGTATACTTCACACACTAATATTATGACAGCATAATCATGACAGATCGCACGGCCAGAGGCAGCTACATCAGGAGAATCTCTATTTGGTAATAGGTTATATGGTAAATCAACGCATAGACTAAAATCTTACTGACCCGACATTTTCAAGTCTAAAAAAAAAAAATCTAATAAGTAATATTCCTTCGGTTTGTTACATACATGGAAAGAATATAGGACAGACATTGCAGAAGGACCTAAATAGGTATCTCTAAGCAGACAACTCTTCATCACGTCCTCTATGGTCTTTAAAGGGGTTGTCCAGCATCACTCCTTTCAGAGTGCTGAAGCTATAGTACATAGTGTATATGATATGTAGATGCTAGGACACAGCTCTGCCCTCAGCATGTCTAGCCCTGTCAATCAAGTAGAAGGGGGATTGTGCAGAGCACAGGGGGTGTTACAAAGCAGTGCCCCAACAATTCAGCCCTGCCTCCTGGTGCTCCAATTGCCTATTTGCATGTGAATAGAAACACAGGTTTCTCTGCAGCTGTTTAGCATACAGAAAAAAGAAAAGTATTGTTTTAATCAGCAATAATAACAGGGTTGATCCTGGTGACAGAGCCGCTCTAATCAGTGTTCCTCAACCCCAGTCCTCAGGGCCCACCAGTTCATGATTTGAGAAGATCCCGTAGAATGACATTGACACTAATTATATTACTTGCTCCATACTAAGGAAGTCCTGAAACCCTGACCGGCAGGTGGGCCCTGAGGACTGGAGTTGAGGAACACTATTCTAGATCATCTGGTACTGGAACCTTTTGGTACTAAGAATACCGGGACTAAGGTGTAATCAATGAAGAATATTCTTCAGGAAGCACCTGCACAGCGGCTATACTGCAATGTGCTCAAGGTTTATGATATAGTAAAAATGCTCCTCGTCACGCAATGCTCCTGCTGTCCTGACAACACAGTCTTATCATTTACCGGAATACTAAACCTGAAGTGCAAGTTGTTCATGTAAATCACTACTGTATACGGCTAAAAACTTTCCATTTCCTCCATGTACAGTCCTATATGTGTTACCCCTGCTGCACTGGCCTAGGGCTATGGTTACGGAGCAGTGACACCCACATAAAACAGTTTCCTATGGAAATTGTAGAGAAGAAGATGAAAAATGTCAAATTGTCAAAAAGTTGCAGACCTGAGAAAAATCTTAAAGGTAAAGTCAGTCTGAATTGAAAAACAGAACAACAACGCCACTCCTGTTCATGTCTGGTATTGCATTCGGTTACATGGTGCGGAGCTGTAATATAAGGCACAGCCTATGGACACAACCTTTTTTATAATCCCAGACCGCTCCTTTACCAATCTCCAATGCACTGTGAGATTGGCAAGGTGAGTACAACTACTTTTATTATTTCATGTAAGTGTTAACAAAACATTTTTGGAGGCTGGACAACCCCTTTATAGAGGTTGCCACCTTTTTGGGGTTTTTTTTGACAAACCCTTCTTCTTGGGCAGACCTGCAAAGGGAAGCATACTTATCTGCTCCTAAGTGCTGGGTTCTGACTCCTTCGCAACCAGGCCTCAGCAGTGACCTGCTCCCCTTGAGTCACATGACCAGTTGACATGGTGCAGAGGGCCACCGTTGCAGCAGCGTCAAAGCAGATGTTGATAGCAAGGGACCCAAGGGAGCCAGCCAAGACTGGAAGGTGAAGGACCATGGAACCAGCACCGGGGAGCAAGTTAGTATGGTTCTCTTTGCAGGTCTGCCCAAGAGGGGATTGAGATTGCCAACAAACCCCAGAAGGTACCCCCTTAAAGAAGAACTTCCGACAAAAATTTTATTCCATGTCCTTCTAGAAATGTACATGATATAATCTGTAGTGAATGTCATTTTCTTACCAGTGTCTGAATTTTTGACTTATATCATCCTGAAGTTTCTTATCTGTGTCATGTGACCAGCAATTAGACCCACCAACTCACACATAGACTTATGTGTGGACAGGAAGTCTAATTCTCTATGTATTCCTATGAGACTGAAAGTGAGGCTCCCATAGGAATGAATAGAGCAGTTACTGGCTTCCTGTCCTGGGTCAGTTGGAGGTCAGGGAGTTGGTCACATGACCCAGCTACAATAAAAAGAGAGGTTTTTACTCACAGAAACAGTCACTGATAAGAAAATGACAAATCACCATAGATTATATCATGCACCTTTCTAAGGCTACTTTCACATTAGCGTTTTAAAATTCCGGTATTGAGTTCCGTCATAGGGGCTCAATACCGGAATAAAACACTTCAGTTTTGTCCCCATTCATTGTCAATGGGGACAAAACTGAACTGAAGACAACGGAATGCTCCTGAAAGCATTCCGTTCCGTCTTCAGACCGGAGAACAAACCGCAGCATGCTGCGGTTTGCTCTCCGGTCCAGGGATCTGCACCAAGACGGATCCGGAATGACCCCCAATGCAAGTCAATGGGGACGGATCCGTTTGGTGTGGACACACCAGTAATCCGGATCTGTCCTCCATTGGTTTGCAATGGGGGATCATTCCGGATCCGGCTACAGAGCTAGACACATACATAAATACATACATACAGACATACATACACACATACATACTCACATACTCCAGGGACGCCGGCAGCATGTCTTCACGCGCCTCCTGCGCGCAGCTATGACGTTTCCCCACTGCGCCCAGCAGAGGGCGCTGTGGGGAATCGTCATCACTGCGCGCAGGAGGCGCGTGAAGACATGCTGCCGGCGTCCCTGGAGTATGTGAGTATGTATGTGTGTGTATGTCTGTATGTCTATGTCTTGTTCCATGTTAACATGTGTGGGGCCGGAGCGCTGCTCCGGCTCCACACATGTATCAGCGTTAGCACGGATCCGTTGGCACCCTTTAGGTGCCGGATCCGTGCTAACGCTAGTGTGAAAGAGGCCTAACAGGTCAGAGAATAAAAAATTTTGCGGGAGTTCTTTAAGTCTTCGCATAGTTCTAACTTGTCTTAAATCATTTTAGGAAGATCTATATAAGATCATATTCACAAAAAACTGTCTGCAGAATAAAAGCACAACTCAAAAGCCCATATACCTGTGGAGCTTGTGAAGGTGATGATTATATGCTTACATACAATTTAGAGCACATATGTCAAACTCATGGCCCTCCAGCTGTTGCAAACCTACAACTTCCATTATGCTCAGACAACCTACAGCTATCAGGGCATGCTGGGAGTTGTAGTTTTGCAACAGCTGAAGGGCAATGCGTTTGACACTCTTGATTTAGAGAGTGACAGAATCATTAACTCCTTACTAGGTCACCACACACATATGAGCATAGTGCAGGAACAAAAGACTGTCCTGTACGGAAGAGCCCAAGCCGTTGCAGTAAAGCGCAACCTGTGCTGTAAAACATGATTTATCTGGGTGAGGTTGGTCATATCTAGGTTAAGAGTTTTCGGTATATGCTGTTCTTGACAGTCGTGATATTAGTCTCGTTTTTGCTTGCCGAACTCATCAATTGAGCACTACTGCTGATGGGTTCATCTGACTTCTTACAGCACACCAAACTGTACAAGTACCTCTGACACTGTGACGAGGCGTAATAATAGATGAGGGGGTCAAGGCAGCAACTGACGCTGCTGATACAGGCGCAAAGTATATAGGCAAAATACAAAGATTCATTGGCCCCATGACGGAAATACAAGTAATGAATCAAAAAGATACAATTGGTTGGTCCGAAGCACATGATAAAAACACAAAGTACGATAATAGCCAAGATCAAGGCTCGGGTCTTCTTACATGAGTTCTCGAGGCTGGAACTGCTCAGATTACGGATGATAATAACATAGGAGATGGTTGTAATAATCAACGGAAAGAAAAATAAGACCACGATGAAAGTGGCAAAGTAGTAGAGGTAAAAGCTCTTTAGGTCTTTCAGGTCCAGAACATCATGGCAGGTGGTGATGCCTAGTGAGTCTATGCGTTGAGTTTGCTCACTCAAGAAGAGCGGCACAACGCTAGCAATAGATATGATCCAGATGAAGGAACAGACCAGCCAGGCCCGACTCATTGTCCGCCAGGAAAGCGAATGCATCGGATAGACCACAGCCAGGAACCTGTCCACACTGATGCTGGTCATGAGCAGGACGGAGCAGTACATGTTACAGTAAAACGCGGCAGTGACAAATCTGCACATTCCGGGTCCGAAGAGCCAGTCATTCCCAGAGAAGCGGTACACTATGTTGAAAGGAAGCACACTAACAAAGAGCACGTCGGCGGTGGCCAGGTTCAGCATGTACACCACCGCTGGTTTCCGGACTTTCATCTTGAACAGGAATATGATGACGGCCATCACGTTCAGAGGTAGAGCCACAATGAATACCAGGGTGTACACCGACGGTACGATTCTGGTCAACCATTGACCGCTGAGGTAGTCTCCAGCCTGTGTTGTGATATTCTTCCGGGACTCTATAATTATGCTTCGGCTACGAGGCAAAATTGGCTGAAATCCTGACTCTTCCCCAGACGCATCAATTGCATCGTCTGGAAATTCTTCAAATTCGTCATCAACAGGAACGCTGTAAAATGTTTTCAAGGTTAAATTTTCATTGTTGTTATCTGAAAATACATAAAGAGATTGGGTTTTTATGTATGATTTTTCAATGTGGAGTCCCCCCCAACCGATAAACTTACAGTAAACTCATGGTACCATGCCACAGCAACCAAAATGACACAGGTAAAAGTACCTTTAAAAGAAAGCTAGCATCTTTCCTGATCCAATAATATATGTATAAATAAATTCAATTCATACTTCACCCTTAAAGGGGTTGTCCAGCATTTGCTAAGAGATGGCCTATCTTCAGGATAGGCCATCAATGGCTAATTTATAGGGAGTATTTCATGTGTTTTTCACCAATATAATTAAGAGCACTGCCCCACAGAAGATTGCAGACACATCCCAGACATACCTGTGTGCACTGTGTGTCTGTATTACATGTCACATCCCAGACATACCTGTGTGCACTGTGTGTGTGTATTACATGTCACATCCCAGACATACCTGTGTGCACTGTATTACATGTCACATCCCAGACATACCTGTGTGCACTGTGTGTGTATTACATGTCACATCCCTGACATACCTGTGTGCACTGTGTGTCTGTATTACATGTCACATCCCAGACATACCTGTGTGCACTGTGTGTCTGTATTACATGTTACATCCCCATCCCACTGTTTACCCCAATACCTGTGGTGCACTGTGTGTCTGTATTACATGTCACATCCCAGACATACCTGTGTGCACTGTGTGTCTGTATACATGTCCATCCAGACATACCTGTGTCACATCCCAGACATACCTGTGTGCACTGTGTGTCTGTATTACATGTCACATCCCAGACATACCTGTGTGCACTGTGTCTGTATTACATGTCACATCCCAGACATACCTGTGTGCACTGTGTGTGTCTGTATTACATGTCACATCCCAGACATACCTGTGTGCACTGTGTGTCTGTATTACAGTCACATCCCAGATACCTGGTGTGCACTGTGTGTCTGTATTACATGTCACATCCCAGACATACCTGTGTGCACTGTGTGTCTGTATTATATGTCACATCCCAGACATAACCTGTGTGCACTGTGTGTCTGTATTACCATGTCAACATCCCAGCACATACCTGTGTGCACTGTGTCTGTATTACATTGTCACATCCCAGACATACCTGTGCACTGTGTGTCTGTATTACATGTCACATCCCAGACATACCTGTGTGTACTGTGTGTCTGTATTACATGTCACATCCCAGACCATACCTTGTGTGCACTGTGTGTCTGTATTACATGTCATATCCCAGACATACCTGTGTGCACTGTGTGTCTGTATTACATGTCACATCCCAGACATACCTGTGTGCACTGTGTGTCTGTATTACATGTCACATCCCAGACATACCTGTGTGCACTGTGTGTCTGTATTACATGTCCAGGAAAGCACTTATTATTCCATCTGGAAAACAGCTCCCAAGTGCCCAGCTCTGCTGCTGCAAACCAGACTGAAGAGGGGAGGGCTGCTTTAGCTACTCGTATCTTAGGATTGGTAGCATATAAAAAAATGGTTCTGACCTTCTTTGAAAGCTGACATTCCAAGCTTTCAAATCATATCAGCATTATATCCAGTATTTCAGAAGATATAGCTTTTAGAAATCGAGTCGGGAGAGAAAGCTGTTTTTAGTTTCATTTTCAGCTGGGCACTTGGGAGCTGTTTTCCAGCAGAATAAAAGTGCTTTTCCTGGACATGTAATACAGACACACAGTGCACACAGGTATGTCTGGGATGTGTCTGCAATCTTCTGTGGGGCAGTGCTGTTAGTTATATAGGTGAAAAACAGATAAAAGACTCCCTTTAAGTCAAAGGGAACAGAGGTTTAGTAAGGAACTCCCTCCACTACAAGGTTGACAGTGTGAAGTTCTGACGCTGACTTCTAGTGTCAGAGCTACAGTACACCCAAGCACCTGATCGGTGGGGTTCAGGGTTTCGGACCTCTGCCAATCAGTGAGTGATGGCTTATCCTGAGGCCACCTAATAAAGGATAACTCCTTTAACGAGACAAGTAAAAAGGCTGCAAAAATAACTAAGAAAGCTTAGAAAATAACTAGCTAGCTCATTCACAAATATGTACCGTGAAAAGAAAAACGGTATTTGCCCCCTTTCATACATGGCCATTATTTCATATTTTGGCACATGTCACATTTTGAATGAATACAATTTTTTTATACAGATCTACTTAATTAAACTAAAATGATGATATATTCAAAGTCTGTAGAAGAGAAATATATATGTATTTTGTAACGGTGGGCCCTTGTTCTTCCGATAGGCGTATGTCCAAAGAGAGGGACCTGCACCTATTGGACATCTATGGCATATGCTATTGATATACCATAAATATCCTAGATGGGAAAACCCCTTTAAACTCCCCTCTTCAATAAAATTAAGTGACCACCAGTATCTGCACAAAAAATCTACCTAAAAAGTGGCACAATTTGGCGCATCTAGGGTTTCTACACTCTCCACATGCTTGACAAGGGTATGTAAAAGTAAGCACCAGCTCACCTGTACCTTTTTTGTACCAGACCTGCACGGTTATAGTCTGATTTCCAACCTTTTGTAATCCATTAAGTAAAAAGACAGCACTGTTCTAAAAAGCTGTGACGATCCTTTATTCTTGAGTACAGCAAGAACATACAAATAATCATGACATCCCAACTGTGAACCAAAATGATTAAGGACATGTAGTTTGTTCGAAAAGCTTTTACACTTGGGGTGCCTTGATCATTTCTATGTGCTTTTAAGAACTGTGCTTGTTCTAGTGTATGACATATTGTTTGGATGACACAAGTTTATTGTAAGTTTATCCAAGTAAAACCATTAAACTTCCCAAGTCTGGACTCTACTTACTCCACCAACTACAACTCCTTTGTTGCTACAAAGGCTAACCCCGGGGAGTAACAATATCCAGGTAGGAGCACCGTCACACAAACTATAAGGGCCACAACAAACCACCTGGCATCCTAAACACTGGGAATCGATCGCTCTGGGAGGTGGCCCGTGTAGGTCAAGGTTCAGATCTCTTATACAGATTCAGTTATCATGGAAAATGTATGTTCCCAACTGTTAACACACACAGACTTGTACTGTAATTCCCAGCTGTGGGGTAAAAAGATTTGAGCTATGGCTGGCCAGGACAAGTCAAAATATGGGGCAGGATTGCCAGCTATATGGAAATTTCTGGACAGTCCATAAAAATAAGTGAATGGATAGGGGCTTGGGTGTTTGAGGGTGTTTGTTTTCTTATTGGGGAAGTATAGCTAAGGAAGAAGAGGATAGGATTTTATGGGACATTTGGCCATTTAGTTTTCCTTCATTAGGATTTGGTTAAGGGTGGGAGGAAGGGTCCTTGGAGGCATCAGATCTGAAGGTAATACACAATATATTATTGGAGTCTGGAACAGAGTGCACCAGAATGCATTCCATTTTGTTCATTCCCATGACACACATAAAAGCACTGTAAGCGAGTGTTTTGAGTGTGTCATGAGATACTGATCAAGACGGATCCAGCATGTAACACAATGTAAAGTCAATGGTGCAGGATCCGTGAGCATTGATGTGGATGGCAAAAAACATAGGTCATAGAATGGGCCTCATTTATCAAAAATGTCTAAAAAAATAAATGGAATTGTTACCCATAGCAACCAATCAGAGATCAGCATTTATTTCATAAACTGCTAAGGTGAAATAACAGCTATGCTGTGATTGAACACTATGGCTGACAGCCCTGCGTATGTCTGCTTTAACCTGCTGCTGAATGGCTGAAGTGGTTATACCATGTGACCGCAGCAGCCAATCAGAGGCTTGCCTGGTGATCGATGATGTCACAATGCCCCCCAGAGCCTATAAAAAGGCGTGAGCGGCAGCAGGGGGCAACCATTTCTCACTTGGTTTTGAGAAAGCGACTTTACAATGAGGATCACAGCGATTTTCTTCATTATTTTTTCTCTCATTGTCCAAGGACATGGGAGACCACTGCCAGGACCAGGTAAGGGATGATCAAATTAGCTCCTTACTGCCCCAGACCACCACGGATGCTTATTTCACACCCTCCCCCGCCCTGTCCCCTGTTTACTGCCCTAAACCTTACATTAACCCCTTAGGGCCCTTTGACATGGTGGAATTTGCAATTTTGGCACAAACTTTACACCAAAATATCAGAGACAGCTGCACATCTGCCTCCCATTGTCAAAA
>ONZH01025267.1:0-12479 GCA_900303285.1 Rhinella marina
TATAGTAGTTATATTCTTGTACATAGGCAGTATTATAGTAGTTATATTCTGTACATAGGAGGCAGTATTATAGTAGTTATATTCTTGTACATAGGAGCAGTATTATAGTAGTTTATATTTATTTGCATAGGAGGCAGTATTATAGTAGTTATATTCTTGTACATAGGAGCAGTATTATAGTAGTTATATTCTTGTACATAGGATATTGGCAGTATTATAGTAGTTATATCTTGTTGCTACATAGGAGTACAGTATTATAGTAGTTATATATATATCTTTGTACATAGGTTAGCATAGTATTATAGTAGTATATATTCTTAGTTATATTGGACATATATTATAGTAGTATATTCTTGTACATAGGAGCAGTATTTATAGTTTATTTCTTGTACATAGCAGTATTATAGTAGTTATATTCTTGTACATAGGAGCAGTATTATATAGTAGTATATTCTTGTACATAGGAGCAGTATTATAGTAGTTTATATTCTTTGTACATAGGAGCAGTATTATAGTAGTTATATTCTTGTACATAGGGGCAGTATTATAGTAGTTATATTCTTGTACATAGGAGCAGTATTTATAGTAGTTATATTCTTGTACATAGGAGCAGTATTATAGTAGTTATATTCTTTTGTTACATAGGAGGGCAGTATTATAGTAGTTATATTCTTGTACATAGCAGCAGTATTATAGTAGTTATATTCTTGTACATAGCAGCAGTATTATAGTAGTTATATTTCTTGTACATAGGAGGCAGTATTATAGTAGTTATATTCTTGTACATAGGAGGCAGTATTATAGTAGTTATATTCTTGTACATAGGAGGCAGTATTATAGTAGTTATATTCTTGTACATAGGAGGCAGTTTTATAGTAGTTATAGTCTTGTACATAGGAGCAGTATTATAGTAGTTGTACATAGGAGCAGTATTATAGTAGTTATATTCTTGTACATAGGAGGCAGTATTATAGTAGTTATATTCTTGTACATAGAAGCAGCAGTATTATAGTAGTTATATTCTTGTACATAGGAGGCAGTATTATAGTAGTTATATTCTTGTACATAGGAGCAGTATTATAGTAGTTATATTCTTGTACATAGGAGCAGTATTATAGGTAGGGGGCCATTTAGGATATTTAGGACCTGTTGGAAAGCGTCTACAATTACTAAGTGTATAATAAGCTTATTATGCAGTGTCAATGTCAGCGTACTTCTGATTTGGGTATTCATACCAGAATCATTTCTTCAGAAAATTCCTTATAATTGGACCTTAAACTAATTTCAAGAAACTTGCTGATCTCTAGTTATTACATTTGCCATTAACCATTGTACAACTAAAGGGCCAGATGAAGACCAGTCCTCGATGACGGCCCCATAGATAACTATATTGTGTGTATTTTCATATAGGGCTAATCTGGTCCCAGTTTATTCCTTCGGAGAGAACGAGGCTTATAAGCAAATTATGTTTGAAGAAGGTTCTTGGGTCCGACGGCTACAGAGAAAATTCCAGAAACACATTGGATTTGCTCCGTGTTTCTTCTATGGATGTGGCTTCTTCTCCGCAGACAGCTGGGGCTTTGTGCCCTATCCTATTCCCATCACCACTGTGGGTGAGTGCATATATATCTATATGGAACATCTAATATAATGTGTTAAGCTGTCCGATATGGATGTCCCCGGCCTCAGTTTAGGACCATTGGTTAGAGTGGATAAATATGGAAGCTCAATGTAGCAAAGGTCAACAATTCTACAGTGTCCGAGGCCGATTGGTGTAAGAATGGGCCAAGCTACATATTTACTTGCTTTTGCCTGGGACAATATTTGGGATGGTTCACAACCTACTTTATATCTAGCTGGTGGAAAGTCCTCTACTGACCACCAACAAGGCCTGTTCCCCACTCATAGGCTTCCACCTAGGCCCAGCTGCTGACATCTATGGAATCATTTTTAAGTAAGGAATGTCCTCTGGTCGTCTAATGGCTACCAACTGGCACTCAAGAAGTAGATCATGATGGACTGTTTGGTCGTCACCAATGTTGACTCTCGAGTTAGTCTATAATTCTCCAACCTTGATGAAGTGGCGAAAATTGGCTTCTACCTTACAGGGTTTTTTTGCCTTCCTCTGGATCAACTTGCAGGATAACAGGAGAACTGGATGGACAGAGAGATTTTTTTCGGCCTTATAAACTACTGTATTTTTCGCCCTATAAGACGCACCTAGGTTTTAGAGGAGGACAATAAGAAAAAAATATTTTTTTCATCAGACGTCAGCTCACAGCCCCAATGTTAATAAGACCCCAATAAGACCTCAGATCAGACCTCAGATTAGACCCCAATGTGAATACCCCCAATCAGATCTCAGATAAGAGCCCCATGCCTCCAGTGTCAGCCCACCAGGGCCCTCTTGTGTCAGGCACCAGCTGCAGAACATATAAAATAAAAAAGCCACTTACCTCTCCTGCTCCCGGATCCCGCCGCTCCTCACCGCCTGTGCTGTGCTTCCTCCTGCTGTGAACTGGCACGCACAATATGAGGTCACAGAGCGCCCTCACGCTGTGCGCAGTCCTGCACAGCCGAGCGGAGGACCAGGAAGCGGTGAGTACAGAGTCTTCACCGCTTCCATAATGGAAGTGCTCATTAGCATTCGCCCCATAAGACGCAGAGACATTTCCCCCCCCTTTTGGGGGGAAAAAAATGCGTATTATAGGGCGACACATACGGTACGTTACTATGTAAGGTATAATTTATTTATTTTTATTTCCCCTCCAGTTGGAGAACCCATTGCAGTCCCTAAAATAGAGCAGCCGACTCAGAAGGACGTGGACCTCTACCACGGCATGTATATGACCTCGCTTCAGAAGCTCTTCGACAAGTACAAGACCGAGTTTGGATTGTCTGAGTCGGATGTGTTGGAAATCATCTGAAGCCGGTTCTGACTACGACCAAACCATGTCATCCATTTATTGCATATTTTTGTAGAAGTCGATGTAAATATATGATTATGTCACTTCTAGAAGGTACTGGACCCTTTAAATTACCTTTCAAGTAGGTGCACTTGGAGGTCAGGCCATCAGCCGGTGACTGCGAAGCAGACGACTGAATGGGAAAATGAATAACCCCTCCCCCAATATATTAAACTGCAGATATAGATGTTAGATGTAGGTCAAAATCATGTTGTGGACACAGCCTTGGTGACATTGCGTTGTGTTTTTTCTTTGGCTCGATCATTATGTACCAGAGTTTTAAAACACATTCTAATAAAACTGAGAGTTTTAACACATTAAAGGGGTTCTCCGAGTTATATATATTGATGAGCTATCCTCAGGATAGGTCATCAATATCAGATCGGCGGGGGTCCGACACCCGGCACCCCCACCGATCAGCTGTTTTGAAGAGGAGGCGCGCGCCGTATCAGCGCTGCCTCCTCTTCACTGCTTTCCTGCTGGCCGACACGGGGGTAGTGGTGAGTAGGTGTAATTACACCTCACCGCCCCATTCGTTTCTATGGGAAGAATCGCTTCCATACAAGTCTATAGGAGTGAGTCTTCCCATAGAAATGAATGGTTATGGATACATCTGGGGACATTTTTTTTTTATTATTGTTGTGAGGAATGTGGAATTATGATCTAATTCCAGCCATTTGCTGTCAGATAGCAGAGGGAGTGAACTCCGCAGGGGTCCTGGCTTCAAGCAGGCCACATGTGTACAAATTCACACCTCAATCATCCACCACGGAGGCCAAGTCATCCTACAGGAACCAACCCGCGCAGGGGGTGTCAGTTATTACCCAGATCACTCAAATATCATGGAACAGGGAGTTCATAAAGGATTATGAATTGCCCGTCCGTCAAAGGCATAAACAGGTTACATATCTGCGACGCAGGGACCAAGACGGACATGCCCCTGGTGGTAGGATGCCAGGAAGGGGAGATACAGAGATCTCCCAGCAGAAGTCTAATAACGGCGCCATATTTGGTCTCCACCTGTAGCCGGAACACAGGCGGATCTGTGGCTCCCAGAACCATCTCCCTGTGACCTTCTGGTCTGGAGCTACAGGCCATAATGGGTTTTGGCGAGTGAACTCCTCCCAGAGGAGCGGGAGGGGAGTGACCGACTACAGGTGAAAAAACCCCTGCAGGCCAGAGGGCTCAGCTATTTCTGTCGGCTCCATAGAAATGAATGGGAGCAGGGGCCACACATGCGGCTTGGTGGTGGCCGGACCGGAGTCCTCCAACTACCACCTTGCGGGGCTCTGTTCTGCATATAGGTGTGGGACCCGCACCTATAAGACAATGGGGGCATATCCTAGTGATATGCCCCCATTGTCCATCATGAGACAACCCCTTTAAGGCAATTAAATATAATTGAATCTTGTGCTGTTCTTGTATCTCGGTCCACGAATTCCCACGTCTGTGTTCAGCATAGTTATACGCTACTGCGGGTTGGTTCTTCACCCAATATAATCCTGTTAGTGGACCGGGCTTATATTAAACAAGGAACTGGTGGCAGTCTACCAGGCTGAGAAAGCTCTGTTTCACTGAAGCAGTGAAAAGGCTCTCTCCGCTTGTCAGGGTTGTGAGCATGGACCACCGTCTCTCACCCCCCCCTGTAGCTGGTTGGACTGGAGGCGTCTGTGTACCAAGCTGACCTTACGTGCTCCTAGGGAGGGTGTAATGTCACGTCAAGAAGGTTTTAAAAAAGAAGCCGCAGGTGACCATTTTACCGGCAGAGAACAGGCCCGACCGCCACCTCCAGTTATAAGGCCTGTTTGAAGGTCTGAAATGCCGATTCCACTTTGGGCATTCGTCGTCGAATCACTCGGCGGCGCTCGCCTCTTTGAGGGTGAGAACAGAGATGGGAGTGGTCAAGGTGGAAGGGCTGGATAAATTGCGGATAGTAATTAGTGAATCTTGGAATATTTCACAGACCAGTCGTGGGGGCCATTCCATAACCGCTGACAAATGCTCAGATCCATAGATATGTTCTAATCAGAAATTATACAACCCAGGAATGGGAAGGACATCTTCGTTATCAGACGCTTTTTGAATCCGGTATACAGCCGGTTATCATTCAGACACTGTGGTCGGCTGTGCAGACGTGCCTGTGATACATAGACAGATGAGAGGCATAGACAGGGGCGGATAGGCCATAGACCTTACAGGGAAATTTCCCGGTGGGCCGATGACCAGGGGGCCATCTGGGCCCTCCTCTTGGCCGGCCAGTGGAAGTTTTTGAGGATGTATTTAGTGCTGCTGGCAGTAGTTTCTGCTGGACTGTTGTATTTAGCTCTGTTGGTGGTGGTATAATGTGCCACAATATGGTATTGCTGGCCCTGCCTTCCATCAATTTGGACCCAACCACAAAACAGGGCCACTTGTAGTATTTTTTCCAGGGCCACTTTAAGTTCCCAGTCCGCCCTTGAGCATAGACCATTATTTTGTCCAGAAAGACCTCTGCATAACCACAGAGGAGGCCCCGGAAGATGTCATTAACAAGGCCTGGGGAGACCGCTGGAGCCTTAAAAAGGCTTAAGGGCATCATGAGATATTCATAGTGACTGCCATGGGCGTTAAATTCTATTTTCCACTCATCTCCTTCATGTATCCAGAATAAGGGTTAGGGCCCTTTCACACGACCGTGGAGCGCGGTCCGAGAAAACCCGTACCGTGCTCCTTCTGAGGGCAGGAGCGCATGGCGTCATTGGTTGCTATAACGCCGTGCGCTTCTTGAAGCCGCCGCTGTAGTGATACACTCTATACGAGCGTGTACAGTGTATCCCTGTACAGCGGCGGCCTGAAGGAGCGCACGGCGTGATAGCAACCAATGACGCCGTGCGTTTTTTTTTTCTGCAGCCTTTTCAATGGAGCCACAAAATAACGTATATGACTCCATGTTCATTCCATATCCGTATGTGCGCCAGTTCATGGGACAGGCATTGCTACAGTTGATCCGCAAAAAAAAAAAAAAGCAGATGCAACACAGAGGTCACAGAGATGTAATCCTTTTTTTGGGAATTCCAAAATATATATGGTCGTGTGCATGAACGCTTAAGTTGTAGGCTCCTTGGAGATCCAGCCTGATGAAGACGCTGGTTCCACAAAGCCTACTACAGAGCTTGGGTAACAGTTTTCCGGCAACGTGGGGGCGGTGTCTCTGCCTCCTTCTTATCATTTGTGTAGGAAGCATAGGCAGGAGGTAGCCCTTGTAGACCCTGAGGAACTTACGAAGCCAGCGGTGGTCATGGTCAAGCAGTGAGAGTGGCAATCAGGCCTCCAATGCAGGATCTGTCCTGAGTTCCAATCAGCGATGGAACCAAGTGGTCGGAGCCATGGAAGTCCCAAGAGGAGGGATCTGGTAGATACCGCCAGGACAGAGGAGATCTTCACTGAGTTATGCCTCATTGACATGTCAGTGTTTGGTCAGCGATTTCCATCCGTGATTGTGAGCCAAAACCAGGACTGGAGCCTCCACAGAGATAAGGGAAAGATCTGCACCTGTTCTGTGTTTAGAGCCGCACCTGGTTTTGGCTCATAATCACTGATAGAAATCACTGACCGAATACTGACTGTTGAATGAGTACTTATTCAATAAAATGTATCGTTATAGCGCCACCTGCTGAGACGGTCGCACATGCTCAGTTTAATCCTTCAATTGCTTCCTGAGCTGTGATAGGGAGAGCACTGTAGCAGAATGGACACGCCCCCTGAGCTGTAGTAGAAAGGACACGCCCCCTGAGCTGTAGTAGAAAGGACACGCCCCTTCAGTTCAATTAACTTCTTCTGGATGAAAAGACTAATTGGTAAAAAGGTGAGGATTCCTGCCACGGGGGTTGATACAAGAGCTGTGTACATGTTGCAGTGTGAGCCGAGGGCTTTACCTGAGTGGGAGTCGCTGATTGGAGCTAGAAAAGCCAAAAACCCTCAGCAAGTTCACCCTTTGGAGGAGAGGTCTGAGGTACAGCATGTCTCACGTCTCCATTCTGGTATGTATGGGACCTTGTGACATTGGAAGCCTCCATCCCAAAGTCACCCTGTGAGGTTTACCATGGGGAAGATTTAGCAAAACAGCTGCAAAGGGAAACTGTATTAGTTGCCCCAAACAACCAATCAGATGCCACCTTTTATTTTCGAAATGAGTTCTGAAAAATGAAAGGCGGAATCTGATTGGTTGCTATGGACAACTAAGTCAGTTTCCCTTTACCATGTCTATGACCGCAAGGCATGAGATGCAGATATTAAACCTTCTTCTGCTTAAATCCCACGTGACTTTAGCTTGTCACGTGACCTATGCCACACCAGGTTCCTACGGCTAATTCTGGTACAGAGGCAACTCCATGTGACACAGCCGTTAGAAACGGCACCGGCCGGGCTGTCAGCGACCGCCGCACCTAGCTCTGGGGAACAGAAATCCAATCCTATGAGCAGCAGGACTCGGCCCCATCATGGACACGCCCCTCCGCTGCTGATTGGCAGTAGGTATAACCAATGAAACCGTCTTTTCTATGGCAATACGCCTTAGCCAATCAAAGGCGCAGTTGTCGTTTTTAGGGGCGGGGCGGTGTGCAGTGTTTGTGTCGGGGCGCGCGGCCGCGCCGAGGGGGTCGGGAGCGCGCATGTGCAGAGCGCAGGATGGTGGCGCGCCCGAGACCCGGAAGGAAGCAGCGTCATCCAGTCAGTCAGTGAGCTGAGGAGCGGAGCGCCGCGCCGCCGTCATGAGCCTGCCCGGGCCGGTGAGGGGCAGCGTCAGGGAGGGCATGCCGGTGCTGGCCCCTGTGTCCATCCCTCCTGGGGTGGGAATGGTGGCCGGGCCGCGGTCTCTGCACGTAGAGCTGCACACCCAGCAGGTGAGTCCGTCATTATCCCTGTCACAGGGCATTGTGGGTGATGCCCCCTCTGTCACAGGGCATTGTGGGTGATGCCCCCTTCCTGTCACAGGGCATTGTGGGTGATGCCCCCTTCCTGTCACGGGGCGTTGTGGGTGATGCCCCCCTCCTGTCACGGGGCGCCTGTGGGTGATGCCCCCCTCCTGTCACGGGGCGCCTGTGGGTGATGCCCCCCTCCTGTCACGGGGCGCCTGTGGGTGATGCCCCCCTCCTGTCACGGGGCGCCTGTGGGTGATGCCCCCCTCCTGTCACGGGGCGCCTGTGGGTGATGCCCCCCTCCTGTCACGGGGCGCCTGTGGGTGATGCCCCCCTCCTGTCACGGGGCGCCTGTGGGTGATTATTTAACATATCCAGATTAACAGAATTTTCTCATTCACTTCCAGCAAGCAGAGATCTTGAAAATGGTCCGGATTTATTATAAACTGTCTGTTAGATAATAAAATCAACAATGGAGAGAACCTACTACACGACCACCAGCTTCTGCAGCGGCCGTGGTCTGGGGGCCCCTGTCCCTTTAAGGGGGGCGTCCTCATCTGGCGATGTGTGAGAGTCTTCTGTATCCAGCACATGATGCCAGTCACTTGCTGTAGTCATTGAGCTGGTGCTCGTGCCCTGTGCAGGGACCACATGGCGCTGCTATGTGCCTGGCACGGCCTGTGACATCATGGTGCAGCTGCTAGCATGTGGGGGCCTGTTGTGGTGCAGGTTCTGGCACGTGGGCACCTTGTTGCGGTGGGTATGTGGGCACCTTGTTGCGGTGGGTGTCTGGAGGCCTTGTTGCGGTGCAGCCGCTGGCGTGTGGGGGGTCTTGTTGCGGTGCGGGCACGTTAATGCTGACTACTCTCCTCCTTGTTCCTATCAGCACAGATACTAACATTACAAGGTAGCTGATGAATAATGGATGAGCCCCCGGGGCGGCGCTGCCAGTTCTCCTCTGTGGGGGGGGTATCTCTGTGTCACATTAAAGGGGCCCCCCGCTGGTTTGTACACCAGTGACTTTCTATTGCACATAATTATTTTTCATTTTCAAGATCTCTGCTTGCTGTCATTGATTTTGAGAATCCCATCCTGTCCTTGTCTCCCCTTCCGTTTGTTACAATGTATCAGTGCAGGGCAGCAGAGTGGTGCGTCTGATACATTGTGACGACCTGGTCTTCCCTACCAGTGAGTTTCCTCTGGCAGTCCGATAATCTGGGGATGTCAGATTAGTGGAATTTTCTTGGAAAAATCACCTCCTCGTTTTGCTTTTTCCTTTGGACTCCATTCACATCCAGAGCTGCAGCGTTCTGCCGGCCGAGCATGCATTGTGAGGGATTTACAGCCAGCAGAATCGTGAATGCAGCTCTGGATGTGGCTGGAGCAGAAGACGCGACTGTGGTTGGCACTTATGTAACGTCCTGCTGTTTATGTGACGGGAGTTTCCCCGTTCTGGTTTTGTATCAATGTTAGTTTGTAGAGATGATGCTGAGAGTTGTCTGCTGACTGCACGTCTTTGTCCAGAACAATGATGAGGGTAGTAGTAGTAGAAAGCGCATGAGCCCTGGAAGTGAAGACTCCTCTGCCACGTGTTGGTCGCCAGTGCTGTGAATGGAAATAACAGAGGAGGCCGGGAGCGCTGCTGTGAGGGGAGAACTTAGTGAGGGATTTGGGGCTAAACCAGAAGTGTGGCCCCCAGATATCGGGCCCTGGTTCCTGGGAATGTTCCAGACCTGTATTAAGTGTTGACATTGGACATCTTGCAGGGGCCGGACCTGCGCTCTAGTGATGTGTGGGGGCCACAGAGCCAATGCGTCCCCGAAATTCCTTTAGTTTGGCATCTGATAATCCGACGCCCGTTTCGGGTACAGATTAGTCATGTGATGAGGAAGGGGGGTTACAGTAGAGCAGGGGTCAGCAACCTTCGGCACTCCAGCTGTTGTGAAACTACAATTCCCAGCATGCTCCATTGATTTCTATGAGACTTCTTAGAGCAAGTATGCATGCTGGGAGTTGTAGTGCCGGAGGTTGCCTACCCCCTGCAGTAGATTTTTAGGTGACGCTTCTCTTGCCGTCTAGTAATCCATCTGTAATTACCGGAATGTTACCAGTGAGTCCAGTCCTGGCCGAAAGTTTTGGTTTTCACGCAGTTTTTGGTTTCAGTGTTTTTGGATCTTTTTCTGTGGTTTCTATGGTAACTGAAGGACAATTATCAGCAATTTCTAAGTTCATTAACTTTTCCTGATTAAATCCATGATATTTATGTAAAGTCTCATTATATCCAGTGTCGACTCTTTTCCTTCTGCCGTTCACCCCGCCGTGCTGAATGTCAGCTTCTGGGCCAAGTCCTGACTGATGACCATTCGTTGATGTCTGATCGGTGCTCGGCGTTTCACAGTTTCTGTGGTTTTATTTTTCCACCTGCTTTTTGAGGACCGACCACAGGATCTCTATGGGATTGAAATTCTGGGTCCATGGCCAGGAAACCTGCGAGGTGTCAGTGTTTTCTTCAGAGAGTCTCTTAAAGGGAACCTGTCACCATAAAATGTGAAGTGATATTCGGGCAGTGGGTTATAGAGCGGGAGGAGCGGAGCAGACGGATAGAGAGTTTATAGGAAAGAGTCAGTAAAACTTGTATTTGATTGACAGCTTTACCTCTATGAGGAGGAGGTCCTATCAGTGATGACAGCCTTCCCTCTATGAGGAGGAGGTCCTATCAGTGATTGACAGCCTTCCCTCTATGAGGAGGAGGTCCTATCAGTGATTGACAGCCTTCCCTCTATGAGGAGGAGGTCCTATCAGTGATTGACAGCCTTCCCTCTATGAGGAGACGGTCCTATCAGTGATGACAGCCTTCCCTCTATGAGGAGGAGGTCCTATCAGTGATGACAGCCTTCCCTCTATGAGGAGGAGGTCCTATCAGTGATGACAGCCTTCCCTCTATGAGGAGGAGGTCCTATCAGTGATGACAGCCTTCCCTCTATGAGGAGGAGGTCCTATCAGTGATGACAGCCTTCCCTCTATGAGGAGGAGGTCCTATCAGTGATTGACAGCCTTCCCTCTATGAGGAGGAGGTCCTATCAGTGACTGACAGCCTTCCCTCTATGAGGAGGAGGTCCTATCAGTGATGACAGCCTTCCTCTATGAGGAGGAGGTCCTATCAGTGATTGACAGCCTTCCCTCTATGAGGAGGAGGTCCTATCAGTGATTGACAGCCTTCCCTCTATGAGGAGACGGTCCTATCAGTGACTGACAGCCTTCCCTCTGAGGAGGTCCTATCAGTGATGACAGCCTTCCCTCTATGAGGAGGAGGTCCTATCAGTGATGACAGCCTTCCCTCTATGAGGAGGAGGTCCTATCAGTGATTGACAGCCTGCCCTCTATGAGGAGGCGGTCCTATCAGTGATTGACAGCCTGCCCTCTATGAGGAGGCGGTCCTATCAGTGATGACAGCCTGCCCTCTATGAGGAGGAGGTCCTATCAGTGATTGACAGCCTTCCCTCTATGAGGAGGAGGTCCTATCAGTGATGACAGCCTTCCCTCTATGAGGAGGAGGTCCTATCAGTGATGACAGCCTGCCCTCTATGAGGAGACGGTCCTATCAGTGATTGACAGCCTGCCCTCTATGAGGAGGAGGTCCTATCAGTGACTGACAGCCTGCCCTCTATGAGGGGCGGAGCTACCAGTGACAGCCTTCCATCTACTGCTGTGTATACAGAGATAGCTGTCAATCACTGATAGCTCCGCCTCCTGGACATCAAAGCCCAGAACGATCAGGAACTTATATGAATGAAATACAAGTTTTACTGACTGTTTCCTATAAACTCTCTATCCGTCTGCTCCGCTCCTCCCGCTCTATAACCCACTGCCCGAATATCACTTCACATTTTATGGTGACAGGTTCCCTTTAAGAGACTCTCTATAGAAAACACTGACACCTCGCAGGTTTCCTGGCCATGGACCCAGAATTTCAATCCCATAGAGATCCTGTGGTCGGTCCTCAAAAAGCAGGTGGAAAAACAAAACCACAGAAACTGTGAAACTCCGAGCCCCGATCAGACATGAACGAATGGTCATCAGTCAGGACTTGGCCCAGAAGCTGACATTCAGCACGGCAGAAGGAAAGGAACGGTCAGCACTGGAAATCTCGAGACTTTACATAAACTTCTGGGATTTCTCAAAAACATCAAAACACTTAAGTGTTAATTCTTATAATTGTCCTTCATTTACCACAGAAATCCAAAAACGCTGAAGCCGTAAACTGCGTGAAAACCAAAATCTCCGTCAGTGTCAGGACGTCTCCCACGTGGAAGGTGCATTATTCTCTCTGCACTTGTTGACTTTCACATCGTTCCTCCAGCGCTGGGATTTCCTCACATTTTCAGGTTCTGCGTCATTGGGCCATTGTCTGTGCTCGGAAAAGTAGAGCTCAGCCAATAGTGTGTGCCAGGAATCATGGACCGCTGCGGAGTGTGCTCCATAGTACGGGATAACAGTGAGTGCAGCTCCGAAGTATAATACAGGATGTAACTCAGGATCAGTACAGGATAAGTAATGTATGTACACAGTGACTGCACCAGCAGAATAGTGAGTGCAGCTCTGGAGTATAATACAGGAT